>JAOPGA020001159.1:0-24180 GCA_026419775.2 Acrasis kona | reverse complement strand
CAAGTTCCAAATGCTCCAAAAAATTGGTGGCATTTTTATTGGGATGAAAGAGCAACTGGTGTTAAAAGATACTTTAAACTGAACAAAGCTGTGTTTAGATACAATATAACTCTTCGGTTCCTGTATGTAGATTTTTCTTATAGGGTTTTCCAGCCAACTATTTCTGATGAAGAAGATGATGATGTGTTCAAGTTTGAATGGGTATCCGTGTAAAATAAATTCAATTGTAATCTTCATCTGTGTTGTTTGAATCTTGTTTGAATCTGGAGATATCTCAAGTTGTTTGTTAGTTTCAGACCGAGGAAGCTGTAGTACTGGCAAAGAGGAAGCAATCCCTGTAGGTTGCACCTCTTATAAAGATGAGGCCACATTTTTTATTGGATGTGCATCTTTGCCCGTCGAACAGACAACAAACTCTGTACAACAGATTAACAATGAGTGTAACCATGATGATAATGAGCAGAAGAAAAAGAAACGCAAGAACAGGAGAACTCGTGGTCAACGTTTTAAAAGATACGTCGAGAAGTACCGAAATCAGTATCAAATGCTCCCACGCATTACTCACGACGACTTCTCGTTGAAAGAAGCCATGGAAAATACCGCAAAGGAGAAGAAGTTAAATCAAGACCCTTTACACTATTTTGACGACAGTGCGGTGCACGTTGATAACCAAGGAGAAATTATTGGTACAATGTCTATTGCAGTCGCGCCGTCTAAATGCCAAGGAACCAGACATGAAACGAAAAAGAAGCCCACGAAGTTGAAATCTCAAAAACATGGTACAGTTGGTTCATACCATCATGCTTACTGGTATGAGAGAGTACGGGCTCCAGGTGCAAAGCCTCATTTCTCAAAAGAAACATTAGAGTGCAGAAGCAATGGTGATGTAACTGCATTTTTAAAGGCAATGCAGGTGACAACATTAAAGGTGTCCGCTTTTTTGAAAGCATTCGATCCAGAAATTTATGATATCTGTTTGAGAAGAGTAAAGAAGATTACAGAACATCAACCAAATCATTTATATTTTGGAGAAGAAAATGTATTTTCTAGAAGAGCCTTCAATATTAACCAACAAACACTTTTACATCGGGACAACGTGACATCGTTGATGGGTGGACTTTTCTAAATTGCGTTGGTGAATTCATAGGAGGACGTCTCGGCATACCACAATTAAGAGCATCTTTCAAGTATGAGTGTAGAGATTTAATTGTTTTTAGGTCAAATCCCCTTTGGCACAAATTGGAAACTTGGTCTGGAGAATGCCGTTACTCTGTAATACACTTTTTCCACCAAGAGTTAATTGATGACATTAATGATGTAGGAGTAGACACAACTACAGTTGGCAGCGCAGTTCCTAAAATTAAGGAGGAAATCAAACATTTTAATAAAAATTGAAATTGTTTTGATCAAAGCAATTATCACGTGACGAAGTATTCACGGTGCTAATTATGAAATATTTTTTATATCTAGTATAGAGATTGTTGGCTTTGATCTTCCGAAAAGTCTTTTGAATTGTTGTGACATTTGTTGAATTCCTCCTTCAATGCATTCTCTTAACAATTACAATCAACCAATAAATGCTTTGCATAGATGGTTGGATCTTATGACAAGCACATGCTGCAGCGAATAATAAGGGCGGAGTATGGAGTCGCATTATTAAGAGATGTATTGACCTACCATTACTGCACCTTTAGCAACCCAGCTTCCTGATTTCTACTGTGATTGAGATATTCATGATGCCAACATTAGAACCAATTGTGAATAGCATTAACGTTACATTGGACCGTCAACTCCAACCACGGATGACATCAAAATTATCAAATCATCAATCACTTTATATCGCACCAAATCAGCCAACGACTTTTAGCAAATTAGTTTTGGATTAAATCAGATTCTATCATTTTACGGAAACAATGGTCACAGATCCCTTTAATAACAAGATCAACAGTCGGTTGGATAAAATAAAATCTTTTGGTACACCCAAGCATCACTTTCATTCCAACCAGCAGGTAGGTACAGCTTCAATACTTGGTAGTGACCGCTCTAACGAGCAGGAAAAAAAACATCTTTTTTTCCTGTTCGTTCTCACTACACTACCAAGTATTGAAGCTGTACCTACCTGCTGGTTTCCATTTCTTTTAATGATTCGATTGTTTAAATTTCAAATTTATTACAATACACATGATTAAATCAATTCCAATCAATTAGGGAGTTGACCAAAATACTCTCACCTCAAATTGCCCTTTTATATCCATTCTTTCTGGTAAAACTCGGTATGAGATTCTTGGAAATGTTCAAATTAATGTACATGCTTTATTTGACGAAACCTTCAACATAAAAGGAGAAAATGGTAACTCGAAAACCTTGAAAATAACAGACAAAAAACAAATGCTCACATCAAACGTACACAGGTTCTTTAACGTATGTAATTAACATAATGTTATCACTAAACATCATTAAAGAGAAACAGCAACAGCATCCTAATAGAAAACATCAATGGAAGGCAAGTCACTGTTGTGGTGCTACCAGACCATTCAGGTTCATGGACTGCATCATGCACAGACCAGGAAACTGATCTATGCTCCACCACAAAATCAGAATCAATGGATGAGGCAATACTTTTAGGTCTATATGAACTACAAGTACAACTTACACAGCAGGGAGTCGCTTGGAAAGTATAACGCCTTGGAATACTTTGTAAAAATACATATAAGTGCCGACATTCATTTGCTCGGACGAGAGAAATAAACAACAATTTTGATCAATTTGATGAGTGTTGATTCAAAAAATCTGATATCCTCTAATATGAAATTATTGAAAATCGTGACTAGACTTAATATAACAAGATTAATAGTAACCGTTCTCGCACCTCTTCACTCATTCTTCTGCTCGGTTGTAACTGATTGACTTATGAAGGTTTGTAAAGAAATTAGCGAGTATCCCAATGGATGTGCAAAGCCTTGGAGTTGTTTCAAAGACCACCCTTGCGACGTCGGGTGTAAGGAAAGCTGAACAAATACTATTAAAAAGTTTTGAGAAGGAAATAGCGGGGCTAATGAGGAGCACTAAGGAATCGATAAATGTTGTGGCAAAGTCCAACACTGTTGTATTTTGCGTTCCATCACATTCTGTAGAACCGATGAAAAGAAAATTAGAGGATGAAGATTATGAAGTAGGGAATATACGAAAAAAAAAGAAGCAGGACATTGACGACACAAATGGGATAATCATACCAGAAGACAAGGTTGACGGATCCGTAAATTCAGAGCAAAAAACAGATAATACGATAGAGGCCAAATTAGAGAAAACTGAGGGCAACTGTATGTTAAAATTGAATTCGAAAAATTTTAATTTCACTAGGGCTCACAAGTGTCAGGAATAAAAAACAACCACACAGAAGGTACCTCAAGAAAAAATAAACACAACAAAGAATAGGACCCTTTGCTGCAACGGATAACGAAAGTTTACAATATGAATCATCCATAAAAGTCTTCTGTTATAATTATAGATCTGGTCTCTTCATCTGTCGAATGTCGTCCGACTTGTGCTGTGTATTTTGACTTCTCGAGCATAATGCAAAACAACTTTAATTCGTCTTATCCTTATTCAAAATACGACAATTTGATACGTCATGGATTTGGGACAAAGAAAAGTTTATGAATAGAATCTACAATTCAGTTCAAACAATAAATTGAAGTTAGTTTACTAACTTGAACTTCTCTTGCAATGTCGGGTCGCTGGTGAACCTTTACAAGAATGGAGACCATTATATTGGCTACCATGCAGACAAAGAAGACGGAGACAATCCAGTTGCCTCCATATCATTGGGTGCTGAGAGAAACTTCAGATTTAAAGACACAAAGACAAAAAAGGTGGTTGTTTCTGAGATGCTAGCTAATGGATCACTATTAACCATGATGGGCGACACTCAGAAGCATTTTAAACACACTTTACCAAAAGATAAACATTGTGATGCACCTAGGATCAACATTACATTTAGAAGAAGAGGATAACAAAATAAATTTTATGCTACTCAATGTTCTAGTTTTACTTTTCTTGTTTATCGGTCAGCAACTTAAAAATATTTCGCCCACCGAGGGGCTCGAACCCTCGACCACAAGATTAAGAGTCTTGCGCTCTACCGAATACTCTACTCTGAGCTAGACGGGCGATGTCAATTGTCACATATTTTTTAATATATATAAAAATATGAATATTGTAACGTTCCGAGAACTTTCGAAAACACATAATGTTCTTCCGAGAACTTCAACACTTCGTTCCGAATATCTATATAAAAGATTTGGTGTAAACACTATTATCCCAACAACAAAAAATGAAAACAATATCACAACAAGTGCTCTCAAAAGCAACAGATGCAAAGTTAAAAGAAATTAAAAAACAAAGGGCATTCTTGGAAAAACATTACGATGATGTGCTGTTAAACGCTGATAAGCAAAGTACTAAAGCAAACGAACTTGGCGTACTCCATGAAGGAATCAAGAAAGTAAAGGACCACCACAAACACTTTCGTGAAATAGATCACGTTGAGCGTCAAATGAAATTGCCATCTTTTTACGGTGATGATGGACTATCCAGATGGACCACAAAGTTAAGAAACGAAATAAAGAACGGTAGAAGAAGACAATTCCAAACAAAGTTGTTTTGCAGTGTCCTGGAAGAGTGGTTAAAGAACACAACTGAAGAGAGCTCATGGGTTGACGTACCAAACGACAAACTTGTCAAGGGAAGCAACTCCAAGTTGACCGAGCTCATCGACGGAGCGTTTGCAAAAGTGAAAAAGAGTTACAAAGAAAGCACCAAAACCGCCATCAACAAAATATTCCCCGACGATGAATTATCACATCCCGCTACCCACACCGATCATTTACGCAAGGTATCCAAACAAGAGACCGAGGCCGCCATCAAGAACATTATCACCAAGGGCCTCATTACCAACGCCGCCACTTCGCAAGAGTTAAAAACTTTGTGCGACGACGACGTGACCATTGGAGAATTATCAGATCTATTGAGCATCAAACTCCAAGACATTAACAATTGGGACTGGAAACTAGATGGCGACGCTCCGCCAACGTTCCATTTCGAAAAATTCTCGAATGGAAAGGTGAGGTACTTTGTCACTGCTGAGTACATGGACATCTTGTTTTTGCAAATCATTGGAACACGTATTGGTGTTGACATAAAGACGAATCTGAACAATCTCATCACCAACAAATGTATAAATACGAGTCTCGACCGCAGAGCTACCTCTGGTAAATTCTTAACCCTATTACCAGACAGTACTTGTGAGGTCGAAACCGACATGTATCAGAGAACAGAGAGAGAAGAGGAGAGTGCATCAGAAGAGGCCTCTGAGAACTCTAATGATATCGACGTCATGGCAAAGACTGATGTTCTGGAAGGCGTTAGTAGTCATTTGGGACATGCTAGAGCAAAGAGTCCCACGGAGGGTATGGTAGTGTTGTTCACCGACATTCACGACTTTAGTAACAGCTTGCCACACTCCACCATCCTTGCGGTCATGGATGCATTTGGTTATGGTGCTTATCTGAACTTCTTTGAAAAGTTCCTGAGGGTAAAAATAAAACATAATGGACGCGAAGGCGTTGTTACAAAGGGAACGCCCCTGCGATACGCACTGAGCGATGTCTTTTGTGAATGCGTCATGTTTGTTTTGGATTATCAAATGAACAAGTTATCTAACTTGTCGAGTGTGAAGGAAAACGATTCTTTAGAGCTGTTTAGATGTTGTGACGATACTTACATGCTATCCAAATCTTCTAAAGTGATTTATCAAGCCTTTGAGCTATACTCATCCACTCTATCTTCGCTTGGGATGAAAATGAATCGCAAAAAATCTGGCTACTGTATAGTAGAATTTCCTCGTCATACATCTGATGTTTACTTTACCTTGTTCAACAATAGAAGTAAAAAGAACCAACTCCAGGATCCACTTCCAAAACCTAATATTAATGATAAGGATTTGAAAAACTTACCGGACAATGATGTCAATTGGGGGTTCTTGAAGTTACACAAAGATGGTTATTTTAGGGTGAATCCAGTTGTGTTCGATGAATTTAAAAAGAGCATGATTGAAAAAGTCAAATCTGGTTCGTCGTTAATGAAGCAAGTGAATGTTTATAACAGTCAGTTGAAGTTATTGGACATGTATGTTGGTAAGGGAGCTGGCATTAATGATCCATACTATAAGCAATCAGTATTGAACGCTTACGAGGACATTCACGCACGCTTTGGCAACGAAAGTTCCCTAGAGTACTTTATAAGAGCCATCAAGGAGAAATTCTTTGAAAAATCAGAGAATGTCGATGTGATGGAGGCGTGGGTGTATTGGCCAGTTACTGCAGGTGGATTGGGACTTACTCATGCGCTAATCGAACCATTTATTCGCACTCATAACATGGGTCAGGACTATTACTTGATAATGTCATCTGTGCCAAAGGATTGGAGCCCTGTTCATAAACGCCGCATGCTTGTTAATGAGATTAAAGCAAAGACTGGAGGCAGCTCCGACCGAAATATGATTTCATGGACAGCTGAGGAGGAGGCGGAAAGGTCCTGGACATACAAGTTCAATTTCCTAGTGGGTACCACAAGACCTGATGTTGAACCTCCTCGTACTGAAGAATTTGACAAATTGGTCGCCATGTTCTGCAGCAGAGGAAGCGAGATGAGACAGTCCAGGCAGAACAACTTGAGCACGTACTGGAAGTGGATTGTTTTTAATTACTCTGATCAAGTGTTGAGTACTTTTGGAAGTTTGGAGTTTGCCTCAGCTGGTTCCATTCCAATCAATCTCATTTTGAGCACAAAGAAGGGATAAATAAATTGCTTGTTGATTCTAGCGTGCTTTGTTGTGTGCACTCTACCGAATATATTATCGTAATAATCTTAACACCCTTGTTCTTTAATTTTATTCTACAAACTTCTCGTATTCGCCTCCTAAGCTCTTCAACATTTCGTCCCATAGAACTTCATCTTGTTCTTTGTTTCCAACCAATTTCCAAATGTCTTCTTGATTACATTTCACCATGACCCAAGAACCTCTCTCCAACTCGGACGACAGTTGATCCTTCTCCCATTGTGCATTTCCCTTATATATCACGATCCGATCCTCCTTCTTCACGTCTTGTTCCTTTTCTTGTTGCAAAGTTTTGATTTGATTGATCACATCGGACTCCCCCCAAATCATTCCTCCCGGTAATTTTTTAACCTTGTTGTTGGTCTTTTCGGTTTGTTCTTGATTCGAAAAATCACCTTGTGGTGATTTGTAAAGAGAGAATGTACCATGGCATGGACCTCCGTATCTTGTAATGTTGGCGTCTTGTTCTTTTGGAGGTTGTGGCTTTTTAAAGTCCGTTTTTAAGCCCATCTCTTTGAGAATTTTGGGATCTTGGAATATTGTGTATCCATCACCTTCTGCTACTACGAAAATGAAATCATTTTGAAACTTGGGTGTCATTTTTTTATTTAGGATGACACCTGATGTATGTGTTTTTAATCTTGAACCGGGTGTGATGGTGTCATTGTGGTCGCAAATGAGAACAATTGATTTTTTGAATACTGAAGTTGAGCAGGGATGGGCGATCAGAAGCACTCCGGGTTCAATCTTGTCGGTTAACTCAAATTTTGGGAGGTTGGTCTTGGTTGTTGCTGGTGGTGATGTTTTTGTTTCTGTTTCTGCTTCTGCTTCGGATTGTTCCTCACGTAAAGCATTGTTGAAGTTCCTTAATAAGACATATCCCGCGTCTATGGCTGCATCTTTCTCCTGAGTTGTGAATTCAAAGTAAAAGGATGATGGTAACTTACCTCACCCTGTAGATCCTTGTTAATTTTGAACCCTTCGCGAGTCAAATCGGCGAATGATTTTTCTATGGGCAAATAAAATATTCTATCTCCGAAGATCTTTTGAGAGTGCTCCTTTAAGTGTTTCTTTAGTAGAGGGTTGTTGATTTGTTCATCTTGTCTTTCGTGCTTCAAGTGCAGTTTAGTTCTTCTAGTTTTAAAAGCGGGCTTGCTGTCATAAACCTTCGCAGTATGCAATAGATTTCTGTACAGCACTCTGGTCAATTTATTCATCTTTGAAGGGAAAGAAATCAAGTCTAATTATACACTTTACAAAAAATGTTCGATAAAATGCAAAATGACGCAAATATTTAATAAAGCACATATATTTAATCGTTTGCAATGTGGAACAAGATACTGAAGATTATAAGTTGTAACAACAGATACGGATCATGCATGCCGCCCAATGTTGACTTTGTGGTGGGACGTTTGCTCTGTAGCTCACGTTCAATGGTGTATATAAGTTTGGCAGATGAATGGAGGATTTATGAGGACTTGTTTGGGGAGATTCAGAAGAAAACCTTATAATATCCATTAGCTTGACGCTTAGACCTTGGCGACGAGATTGATGACATCAAGTGGCTAGACAGTGAATTTGGCACTCAAAAAATCTCATATTTGCTCAAACATCAGATTTCCTGGGACTGCACCACGTGGTATTTACTAGCCCTTACAGCAAGACCCATTGAACAACGATATGATAAATAAAACTGTCTTTTGATGCTACTGCGGATGATTTTTTCTCTAACGGCATTCTAAAAGTTTTTTTGAGAGCTCAAAACTTTTTCCTACCCTCCTTTTCTTCAGCAAACTATTTTGTACCAGATATGCTATTTTGTACTTTTGGTCAACAACAGGTTTACAATTCAAAGAGAATAGAACCATTTCGAACCTACGATGTTCGGGTGTATTACGCGAAAGGTGACATGTTTAAAAAATCACAACCAAACGAAACATATTAAGAAAATATGAGTTTCTTTCATAAGAAGACCGTTCCTGTTCCACCCCCCTTGAGCACAATTAAGAGGAATCAAAGACTGTCAGTTGAAAAACATTCAAAGTCATAACATTATTAGGATGTACCCACCACCAAACAATGCACCATACCTTATGTCTGGTAATGTGCAGAGTCCCAATCAGCCCGCAAGAAGAAGAAAAAAGCGCTCCAGAAGAAGAAAACAACATTTTGCATCGGATACATCTGCGACAACATTAGATGAACTTCCAGACGAACTTTTGGTGCGTGTGTTTCAGTTCAAAAATGTATTCGATCTTATGACAACAATGAAACTTGTCTGCAGAAGATTTGCAGCTCTTCACGTTCAAGGCGTTCAAATCGTTACAGTAGAGGGTAAATTACGCTCCTTGAACGAAGATGCATTTGTTGGAGTCGTTCGTAGGTTCGTCAGACTCGAGGCGTTGGATTTGGGCAACAGTGGTTCGTCCGAAGATTTTCAAATCACAGATAAAGGGTTACAACAGCTCGCTCACAAGTTCATATACTCTAATGCTGACTATTTAGCATTAAGTAATAAGGACCCAACTGACACAGAGTCATCGTACGATTTTTCATTTGACTACGAAACACATTTGGACTCTGTAACCGATGAATATGACTCGGTCACAGGCACCAGTTACAATGAGGGAAGCGAGAGTGATTTGGATACCATTCAAGATGATGAAGAGTCAATGGTCGGTAACACCCATCACATCAAAAGGAACATTCTCATGAACCCTGCCGCAAACTTTCATCACATTTATTATCATTATCCGCCACCAAAGAGTTATCAAAAAAGCATTTTGAGCGCAAAGATCCAGAACAAGCAAGAAGAAGTCAGTTACGGTTTACATACTTTGAAAACAATAAATTTTTTGGGATGCAGATCAATCACCGAAAAAGGTGTAATGTATCTTACTTATATTGCAAAAAATCTTAGAACCTTAAACCTCAAAAGGTGTCCAAAAGTGAATGATGCCGCCATGACTCATTTATTACAGTTTCCATACTTAGAGTCTCTAGATCTGACTGGTTGTGTACACTTAACGGACTCTGGAATGAGTATTTTGAAAGGATTGGGTCCTAGATTGACTTCCCTAGATTTGACTTTTTGTCACCAAATCACAGATGTTGGTTTGCAACATTTATCTGAGTTGGTCAACTTGGAGGTGTTGAACTTACAATGCTGCCGTCTAATAACTTGTCAAGGATTGACCCACATTGTACAAAAGTGTAAAAAATTAGTCTCTTTGAACCTGACAGGATGTGATAGGATCACATTGTCTGGAATAGATGGTCAAAATTCTGGATTGACCAAATTAGAAAGACTGAATCTGATGGGATGTAAGCTAGTAAGCGATAAATGTATTATAAAGTTATTATCTTGGACTACAAAGCTAAAAGAGTTGGTTTTGGCTTTCTCTGATGATATAACTGATGATGGTGTTACAATGGTAGCCGATACTTGTCAAGAATTGGAACATTTAAATTTAAAAAAATGTGTACGCATCACTGATGCTAGCGTCTTGTATATTTGTGAAAAGTTATGTTTGTCTTTAAAAATATTAAATTTGTATGGTTGTTCAAAAATTACAAATTCTGGAATCGGTCACATCTCAAAATTGTTCTATTTGAAGGAATTGAGTCTTAAGAGATGTGCTAATATTGATGACGAAGGATTGAATATGTTGCATTCTTGTCTTACAATGGAAATTCTTGACCTGAGCGAGAATCCACTGATTACAGATAAGGGATTGATGAGATTGTGCTCCATTTTATGTGATCCTCTTCATTTGCGCCAACAGCAGAGTAAAGACGGTTTTGTTGGCGACAGAAAAGTACCACTATATGGTCTAAGGGAAATTCGTGTGGATAAGTGCGCAAGAGTGGCTCCAGAGTGCTTCAAACTATTAAGTGTAATATATGGCAAGAAGGTCAATATCATCAACCAGTGACAAATAATAAATTTGAATTCTTGATAAAAGAATTTAGAAAAATGTTTAATTTTTAAAAAAGCGATTATACATTACACGAAAACTGGCCTCCTGCTCAAAAAAGATTGATTAGGTGGTATTGAATTTGGTATTGAATACCAAATTGCTTCTTTAAATTCTCTTGATTCCTTTTTGCATGCACTTCCTTTGAATATACTTTGCTTCGTAAAGAGGGTAGTAAACTACCTCTGCTTTGAAATTTTCTATGTAGCAATATGCGACACAACTTCTTCTTGCTATTGTCTGATAATGATTTATTGATTGATTTTGATGATGGATTCTCAGTTACTAAAGGCTCGACCTCTTTTGTTATGTTAGTAGGGCAAATGCTTTTAACATAAGTGATGCTATCGTTAGTCTGGATGGCACTATCAATAACATCCACTGCACTACCATCAGCAGGAGCGTAAGCTTGAGGGGTTGACGTCATTTTGCAGATGTTCGTTTTGATTTGAAAAATGCATTCAATCCACTTCTAATAATGAGCATATCTCCAAACAGAGAACATTCACAAATAAGTAGATGATTACAATGATATATACCAACTTGAAAGGAAGGAACAAGTTGATAGGACACAAAGTTTGATAGACCAAACAGTAATGAATGCTCTTTATGTATGTTATTCTTTATATTACACTATTTCTTCTTGATCTATACTCTTAAATTCTGATGATCTTGTTGCATTAACTTCAATTTTTGTCTCTTTATCCGCACAGATTTTTTACCTAATCGAGCGATCAACTAGAATTCTTTCTTCATTTTTTACAATTGAGTGTGGAACAAAAACACACCTGTGGGGAACAAAAACTATCCCTCATACTTTATTAGTGAAATGTGACATTACAATTATTGAATACCAGATTCCAGTTCTTCTTGTTTTCTTGACCTACCACTGCCTTCACTTCATCATCGATAACAACATCATTATCCTTGGTCACATCAGCTTCACTTTCGACGTTGTTTCTGTCAATGATGCTAATCGCATTTGATAATTTTTTTGACGTGCTCTTTCTCACACGATCAGATGAGTCGATGTATTCCTGCGATGTGGATTGGTTCATGTGTCGCAACATCGATTGAATTTCGGCTGCACAGAATCCCATCTCAGCCATGAATGTTGCCATTGTTCTACGGCCAGAGTGTGAAGTATACCTATCGATACCATGCCTCACAACAATAACAGCCCCGGCTTTGTTCTTTCTAATTCTTTGATCGCATACTCTACCGTGAGTGATCTCCCATTGTACATCTTCTGGTAACTTCTCCTTGTAAGTTTGCTGGGTTAACTATATGGTGTGGTGCATTGTCAAACTGCAGCTGCAAGTTTGGTAATACAGCTGGTTGTGAGTGTCCACGAATACTAACCATTTCTTGAAAAGTTTTAGCCAATACTTCAGCTTTCTTATCCTGCTCACTTGGTGGAATGTACACCAGTCCTGCGAGATACTTCTCATGAGTGTGATCAGTCATTTCCTCAATTTTTACCACAGTACTATATAGAAATGCCCTTTGTTGCAATGGCATACAACAAAACATATTAGGACAGAGAATAAAATAAGTAACATCTTTATTAATTATGTTGACATAAAGAGACAGGAATTTCCTAATCACTCGCCCTCGTGGGTGACAATTCCTCATTCGTGCGTCGTTCGTTGCACTCACTCCGCACTCATTCGAAATTGTTCCCCACTTGTGCGGAGTGATGAAAAATACCATTATTTGCTCTTGGGGCATTTATTGATTTATCAAGCACAAGCGAGAACATCACGTAAGATATAGAACATAATCCGCAAATAATGAATGGCAGGTGGACATCAACTGGGAAAGGAAGATTATTTCCGCTGCCCCATGCAATGAGAGGCCCAGCAACTAACGGCGAAACAATCTTCGAAATACAACCAAACGAATGCGCTGCACCAGTAACAAGACCAACTTTTCCAGGTCTTGCAGAATTATTAATTAGAATTAAAACAGAAGTGTACTCATACACCTGATACATTGATCTAATGCCCGCGTAGATGAAAAGAACAATCCACAATAGCCAATCACCGCCTATCTTTGCCGCGACTGCTATTTGGGGTGTGGCCATCATGATCAACACAAACACACTGCCAAATCTCAAGCAATTCAAGTGACCAATGCGATCTGCCACAAATGGGTAAGTTAATTGTAGAATACAAGCTAAAACTCCGATCATCGCCTGCACCATCCCTATTTGGTTTGTTTGAAATCCAAGCCCTTTGTTTCTAGTGCTTAGCATGGACCACAACGGAAACAATTCTTCGAACATTACATCAAGGCCGACTACAAAAAAGTAACAGTAAACTGTTGTGACAAATTCCTTATTTAAAAAGTTATGTCGAAGTCCTTCTAACATTAATTGAAAAGAAGTCTTATGTGTAACTAAACCAAGGTCAGTTGGAATATTTGCAGACGCTGAAGAAGTTGGCGTTTTTGGATACGACGATGGCAGATCTGTATTAGGGGTTATTATTTCCTCTAAACCAATTTCAGTTTCCGGAACAACATCTTCAATCTGCTCAGATTTCCGATCCTTCAACAAAAAGCAGCCACATACAAAACCACAAAGCATTACAACTGCACAACAAACGCAAGGAAGAAGATAGGGGAATGTTCTCAAGAATGTACTGTCAATATTGTACTTTGTCGCTGGTTGCGCAAGCAAACCACCAAGGGCAGGGCCTATTATTGCACCTACTCCCCAAGTTATATTTATTATTGAAAAGGCAAGGGTCTGATTAGTTTCATCTGTAATGACACCGATATACGATTTGACTGTAGCAATATTGGCATTCAGCATCCCACACGCAGACCGGCTCACCAAAGCCCACCAAAAATTGGTACTGAAACCAAAAAACAGAATGGCAACAAGAGCTCCTGCTGTGCCAACAAGGATTACTATTTTTTTTACTGTATTTGTCACTAATATATCCGTACAAGAAACTACTCATAAATTGACACAAAGAGTATGATGCAGCAACGATACCAGCATAGTAACCTGCACTCCTTTCATCTTCCGCCATACCAAAGTCTACTACTAAATATCCTATAAACTAACAAAGCATTAAATAAACTTTCAATATGAGAATGCATACAGAAAAAATGAAAGTAAAGTTGTACCCCTCCGTGAAGAACAAAAATCCCATTGCTATCATTTCGCCTTTTGGTAGTGGCGTTTTTACAAGAGGTTTACTAGAACTCACATCTTCACTGCTCTGTTTATCGCGAACTTCTTCGTGTGAAATCATATTTTTTTGTAAAATACAATGAGCATCACTCCTTCATATAATAAGAGTGCAGCCATGACATGCAACAAAGAATAGCTTCCAACCTTCTTTATGCGTATGGGCTTCCTCTGTATGTTGTTCACTTCAAATTATTTAATAATATTATTTTATTAACAACAAAGCAATTCCAGCCAGGAGAAAGATTATAGAATATTTTCATTCATATTAAAGAGAAAGAAGAGAAATTTATAACTCACTTGTCGACCGTGAGCGTGTAATAACAGATCACAAAGAACCAGATTATAATTGGGATGATGATCCTGATTAACCTGAAGATTACGAACCTATCAATGAGCGTGTACTGGTTACTGAAGCCGACTTTGAGAATGTGTTTTTCAAGTTAAAAATGCATTGACGGGGAATTTCTGGTAATCGAACCCCGGTCTAGACGATGGCAACGTCCAATTCTACCACTAAACCATCAATGCTTCTTATTTAAAATGACTAGTACAGTACTGAACATTACTAACAGCTGTGTATTCACCATAGCAATATCCTTCCAAGAAAAGGGTAATAATCACCAATCCTGTATTCCTTTAATGGAGTGGCATAATCAATTTAATACTGTTCATGATCTGTTGACCCTTATGGCGTCTTGTAAATGCATGTGTGTCCACTATATATATACTAATATTTGAGCCACGTTAGTTGTTTAATAATAATTTGTTTGTTTTTAATGTTGTTTTGTTATTGTTCTGTACTATGACCAGATTGTGTAACAGAGACATGTGTGAGTATTACTTTTCCCAGACCGAGATTTCATAATTGCTGTTCTCCACTTACCATTGCTAGATTATTCCCTTCCTTATTGTAGTAGAAGACGGAGTTGACCTACATTACAATGAGCATATCTAACTTTTTTTGAAGACTCGAAAATTTGTTGGCTAGGAGAGATAACATTCTCATAATACAAAATTAATTTTATTTACATTTATCTACGTGCTGCAATTTGTAACAAGCCGGCAATTAGATACAATGAACCAGCAATGACCCACAACACACCTGCTTCAGTTTGGAATGACCTGCTGAAGAATGTTCTGAGGAAACTAGTCCATGCGATGGAACCTAATAACAAAAGAACTGAAGCGACAGTGTACATGACTGTTGCAATACCGTTCAAATACAAACTTGAGATTAAGCTCTTTGGTGCAACTTCGAAGGTGGCTCCGTTTGTACGACTAGTCAAGTTGTTCATGTAGGTGTGGTACAAGTAAATACCGTCCACAATGGCACCATAGTTTCTTAAGAGGAAGTAGGCAAGGATTAATGAGGAACCAATAATCCAAATAATAGTACCGGCGTTGAAAGTATCAAATCTATCTGTGCCAGATAACCATAAGGCGGCACCAATAATCATAAGGATACTTCCCAAGAAGAAGGCAACGCTTCCGATAATGTTCAAAAAGTGGTATGGTGTTCTTGAGTTCTTGTTTCCAAGGTCGAAACCCCCAATGAAGGAGAATACAGATGCTAATGTGAAGAAGGAGAAGGCAATAATCCAGAGAACGCCACTGGCGACGTAGTGGTATCCAAAGTCAGCCAAACTGATAGCGGCACCGACTAGTAGTAGAACACCTCCAATAAACATGGATAGACCCATGAGGGCGCCCATAATTTGGGATAGTACTTGTGACTTAGCTTCAACTGGTGCGGCATATGCTGTTTGTGTTACTGTTGTTTGAGTGACGGTGGTTGCTCCTGGACCGTCTAAAACTTTTGTTGGTGCAGTTGTTGGTAATAGTGTGTTTGCTGTTGACATGTTGTTTTTTTTTTGTAGAGTGAAGATAATTGTCTTGTCCTTTAAATAGATGAAACTATAAATAAATAGTTAAAAATATCATGCTTTTGCTGTTTCCCGTTGAATATCAAAATATTTAAGCTGATTTTCAATATTACATATCAAAAACCAAAGTATGAAAAAGGAAAAATTAAAGAGCAGATTGATGAGAGGAGTGGAATGGAAAAATTGTATCCTCATTTATTGATTTGTTCCACGGAAGGAACACAGGAAAAGTTGTTGTCAAAATTGCTGATGAATAAATTTGATGTGAATGTTCCAATTTTCTGTGTTCTTCTTGGTTAGGAGTTCATCAACCTTCTCCAATGTTGATTCAATCAAAAATAGCGTCCGTTACAAATTGGAAGAAATTATGTACATTTTCAAGTAATGAGGACAACCAACAACAATGTCCGACGAACCCATACCTGCTTCAATCGACACCAAGAATGTAATTGACGCCTCAATAGAACCAAATCAAGTGAATGCGACAAAAATTGGACAGAACCTATTAGCAGGCGCAGCGGCGAGATGTAGCGCTGCCACAATCATGTTCCCGGTTGATGTAATAAAAACGCGCCTACAATTTCAGAGAAGGAACGACACAACAAATTTAAGGATAAGAAAATATTATACAAACGGCTTTAGCGCTCTCACCAACATTATCAAAGACGAGGGGTTTTTGGCATTATATAGAGGTCTTCCGATACGTTTGATTTACATAACACCTGCAGCGGCAGTAAGCTTCACCGTGTATGAGCAATTCATGACTGCCTTCAGAAAGACTACAAAGAGCGACTGGGTATCATGGCAAACCCCCATCCTTACATTGTGCGCTGGTGCCGGTGCGAGAGTACTAGGTACAGCGTGCAGGACCCCGTTGGACATTTTGAAGCAACAACTACAAGTGGAGGGGCAGTTAGTAAATCACTCCATTAAGGATAAGAAGGGAATCATGGGTACTGCCAGGAACATTATCAAAACGGAAGGCTTCAAGGGCTATTTTGCAGGATATGGTGTCACATTGCTACGAGATGCCCCGTTTGCGGCCATCTACTTTACATCTTATGAGTTATTAAAGATGCAACTGTCACTCGGCGAAAAGTCGAAAAAAACGTGGCAACATTTAGTATCGGGCGCATGCGCTGGTGCGGTGGCTACTTGTTGCACCATTCCGGTGGATGTAGTCAAGACAAGACTACAGACGCAAAGTAAATTGGGAGTGAATCAATATTCTGGCATCAAGGACTGCTTCGTTCAAATTTATCAACAAGAGGGCATCAAGGGTTTGACTAGTGGTTTGGGACCACGACTGGCATACATTATGCCTGCAGCGGCAATCACTTTTACTTTTTATGAAAAGTTCAAGGGCTATTTTGAATAAAGTTATATATTTGGTTATTTATCGTTTCCAATTTTTGTAAGCGAGTCAACTCCAACAAACTTTGAAAAGTTGATGTTGACCGGGTCATGAAGAAATTGTAAGAAAGTTCAAAAGAAAACAAGAAAAATGGACAAATTCTTGAAGAAGAGGCCACTAGAGGAAAGTGAAGAACCTGAAGCGAAAAAGAGGAAAACCGTGGCACCGTTTGTGCCAAAGAAACCTTCCGACATACCTTCTATACCGAAAGCTTCTGAAAAACCTATTGAGGATGGAAAACCTGACTCTACTGAGTCATCATCAAGCAGTGTTGCAAAACCATCAAGTGGTTATAACAAAATAGAAGACTATCTTACGGAAACAAGTTGGAGAGATGCTATCGAGAAGGAATTTAAAAAGGAGTCATTCAAATCCTTGAAGAAATTTTTACAAGGCGAACAGAAGGCGGGAACAATTATCCACCCTAAAATCGAGGACACTTTTGCAGCGTTTAATTTGTGTCCTTTAGATGAAGTCAAGGTTGTGATTTTAGGTCAAGACCCCTACCAAACTGCAGGATTTGCACATGGTTTATCTTTCTCGGTTCAGCCAGGAGTTGTTGTCCCAAAATCGCTTCAAAACATTTATAAAGAATTGTCAACGGACATTAAGGGCTTCAAAGCGCCAAAGCATGGTAACCTAACATCGTGGGCAGAGCAGGGGGTGCTCCTACTAAATACCATTTTGACTGTTGAAGACACAAAAGCAAACTCTCACAAAAAGAAGGGTTGGGAAAACTTTACAGATGAAGTAATCAAACTTTTAAATAAAAAGAAGAATTTGGTGTTCATGTTATGGGGAGGTCCAGCGAAAGCTAAATTAAAAATGATTACGGAGTCTAAGCATTGCGTACTTCAAACTACTCACCCATCTCCACTCGGTGCTAATCAAGGGGGTTGGTTCGATATGAAGATCTTCTCGAAATGTAACAAGTATTTAGAAGAGCATGAGTTGACGCCTATAGATTGGTGCTCCGTGATGAAAGGGTCTAATTAAAAATAAAATTTGTTGTTGTATGTTAACGTACAATGTCGTTATTAAATCAAGTCCATCAAGTTCTGAATTTTACAATTATGATCATCTTCCTAACAACTTCCTTGTCAAACATCATCGAGCATGCAGAACGAAGACATTATAAGAATAATTGCATTATACATTGGACCATGCGTAAAGGAAACCTATAAGTTGAGCACAGTAAATAAGCAGTTTCAAGAAATTTTTAATAGTGACTTTGTGTGGTCATACATTTGGAAGAATAAATACCCAATGCAACAAAATGTCTTGAATGGAAATTTTAAATTTTGCTACCATCAGATGTATTTGTTCCAAAAAACGTCGCCGCATAGAAAAGACGTAAACAAAGATATCAAAGTCGTGGTTACTGGCGGTGGTGGGGTCGGAAAATCTGCCCTGGTGATTAGATACGTTTCAGGACAGTTTATTTACGAGTATGATCCTACTATTGAGGACTCCTACAGAAAAATGGTGAGGGTGGGAGACAAGGATGTTATACTCGACATATTAGGTATGTTCACACATGAAGCATTTTTTCACATTTCAATAGATACAGCCGGCCCAGAGGAATATAGCGCCATGAGAGACGCTTATCTTCGACATGCCGATTACACAATTCTTTGTTATGATTGCACATCTCGAAGAACTTTGGTTGAATTGCATGATTTTTATGATCAGGTGCAAAGAATAAATAAGATTTCAAAAAAGACACCAGCGAAATTACTTGTAGTCGAATGTAAGAGGGACGCAGATGTAAGTGATGCCACATGCATTCCGCAACAAGAGGGAATTGATTTAGCAAGGTCATTCAATGCTATTTTTATAACGACCAGTGCAAAGTCAAACATAAACGTGGAAAAGGCTTTCCAGACAATAGCCGAGGATGGCCTCATGATAGATCCTAACATTATTGAGACGTTGAATAAAGGTGAGTGTATCGTTTCAAGTGATACAAAGATGCCCAAGACAAAGAAGAACAAATGTCTTATAATGTAAAATTAAAAAGTTTATTTTCAGTTACTGTAGTCTGGATTAGTGAGGGCTCTTGGTCTTTGTACTCTAGTTCCGTCCACTCTCGATCTGTTCTGTTGAACGGTGTTGTTTTAAGTACAACACCCCTGGCATCAATTTTATCTTTTTTACAACAAACAGCAGCTTTGTCCTATTGAACTTTCTTGACAAATATTTATGTACGACCAGTCACTATAAATTGGCCCACGGCCCATTTGTATAAATAAATAATTAAATAAATAGTTATGTACGAGAGTTATTGCGAGGGCACCTGATCTTATCGAGTGCGCCGCCAATTTCAACTCAAATAACATTCCTACGCTGTCTCCACCTGTTTTGTGGCTAGCTGGCAATCAGTCGTAATAGTCTCTTAGGGCGGACCTCTTCCTGAAATCTCTCTTATTCCTTGCCCTCATAATACCTCATGCAGCCTGTACAATCACAGCTTTCAGTTATAAATTTAGTGTCATCTAAAAATCTGTCTGAGTCGAACTGTGATTTACACCTATAAATGTCAGTAGCCAAGTCAACATGAATGGGTCACGTTTGAATCATTTTCTGCCACATTAGAGTGGTGATTTGCAACTAATTTAACTTCTGTGCTCTTGTTCTTATTTTCATCTGYAAACTAGACAAGTTTTAATCGGAATTAAATTACCTCCTTCCAGAGGGAGAGGTCACGTTAGTAATCACAGACGAACAAGATTCGACTCGACCATGGAAAATGGATTTGGACTCGATGAGAGAATCAATCAAAATTCACAATCAAATGACGCGCACCAACCTAAAAGAAACGTTCGAATTCGAAGTAAAAACCGAGGCCATTAAATTAAACTTTGACCTCCATTTTATCTCGTGGGCCCAAATCAAATTTATTTTTTGTCTTTTTTTACTCTTTTTTGGTCATATGTTCTTTTCGCCTCCAAGAACGTACCTACTAGCAGTTGATAGTTGAGTATTTTCACTAACGACAATTTTGGCGAACTTGTCATAAAAGTTTGACGTTTAAATAAATCTCACAAGTTTTCGATAATTTTGACAACCATCACGAAAATGTAGAAAAAATATGATATTTTTATAATGCATTGTGCTCACGTTGAGCTCTTGTCTTAAACAACTTGGTAATACCCGCACACACTACCCAGCACATATTATGCTCTTCTTGGACAATATCAATATTTGAAACACTTCCACAAAACATGTTCTTGCAAATGTGGAAATTCCTGACCTGGTTGATTACATTCTCAATGACGATTCTCACACTCTTAAACTTCTTGTTAAACTCAATTTCTTCTTTAAACATCTGAACTCCTTTTGGCTGCTCAAATGGAAGAACAGATGCATATAACTTTTGCACTCCATTAAATCCACCATCAAATGCTATCGCTTCATCATCGTCTAACAGCAGATCTATTCTGTTCTCTCTCATTTTGTACATTTCTAAATCTGATGTAGAACCAGAGTATGATGCTGATATCCCATAAATGTCACCCTCTGGAGAGGAGTTGATTAATAGAGTAAATGTGCTTCTTCTTTTTTGGACTGTACACTACCTTCTCCTGTTTATGATCATATGGTGTTTTACACTCCTGCTCTGCTCCATCGCATACAACCGCTATTATTCTTCCATAGAATTTGACCGAATGATGATTTCGAACACTTGGTGGAAGAAATATCTCAGGCTTTAAGAACTTGTGCAAAACCCGTATCCCTGACCATATATACCTTCCAACAGTTGACACTCCAAGATCAAACAAGAGAGCCATAATGCTATCTGATGGATTCTCAAGCCTCTCTCTGTACTCCGAAAAATCTCTACAATACTCATGGAAACTTCCCGTTCCATTTGGACCGCTCGATGTGACATTTGACTACTTGGCAGAAAGTTGCAATTTGACTAGCACCATCTCTAGCACGGAGATGCAAGAAGTCATGTGATGAACTTGCAAAATAAGTACAGGTAGATGTCTTTTTCTCATCATGTGGCCACTTTGAGCAATTAGACTTTGCCTTCTCAATGAACTCCTTTCTAGTAATCTTGGACTTGATATGGGCAACTGGATCACACATTGCCATTGCCTTATTTCCGAACATAATAATCATTCCATACTTGGAGTTCTTTGACTTCTCACAGTTTACAAGAGAACACTTGGGGAAGTCAACTTTCAAGGACTTACGGTTGTTAGGATTTGTTAAGTAGGTCTCTGAATTAAATGGAAAGTTATCTCCAACTTTCTTTCCTGAAATTCCAAGAAATATCAAAAATTCTTCATTTATTATATTTTATCCCGACTTTGTCGTTAGTGAAAATACTCAAGTCGGCACCGGGTAGTGTAACATCGGAGGGAAGGCTGATGTGAACTTTTTCAAGGAACCTCTTTGCAAAAGAGTGGCAGTTGGATTGGCCATTCCAAGTCATGACGTGATTGCAGTTTACTGTTCTTCCTGGACATGTCTCGCAGAAAGCAACCTTCTTCTGCTCATTGATCATCTCGGAATGCAGCCCATTACAAATGTTCTCGATTTTGCCTCTGATAGTGTTCCATTGAGCCGTTGGGTCTATCTCAAAAGCTTTTAAGTCCATGCAACCTAACGCGTATTATTGCCTCTGCTTCTTCGACTCCTTGTTCATTCTTGTTGAGGAAACACTAACATCCACAATCTTTCTTCCATCTGTTTTTGTTTGATTGACACTTTCATTTGTGATGAGGTGCACTAACACACCCATGATCTGATCACTGTCCCTAGAGTGTCCTCTCACATCAATTATTATTGCTGTATATCTATAGTTACTTCCTTTATTCTTTGGTCCAAAAAGCACTAGGTAGACCCTTCCTCTTTTGTGAACATTAGCTTGCTTATTTGCTACTCCATCATACAACTTCTCTATTGTTGGATGCTGACAATCAGTGTAAAATTGTTTTTGATTCTTATTTGTAGAGAATAGATTGTGAAACAATTGGGCTAACATTCTCCAAGCAGTTGTTGTCCTTCAAATTCCTTTCTGAGGCAGGCATATCAATCCTAAATGTTATTTTTTCATTGTAATTAAGGAATTAAGATGACATACAGTTGTCCACCAATATAATAATTATTATATATTATTTACCAAAAATAATTATTAATTATGTATATGAAATCACTATTTATTTTATATATTTTACCAGATTTTTTAATGAATTTACCAAAAATAATAATAAGGTTATTATAATAATTTTTTCAAAATAAAACATGATGTGTTTATTGCTATTACATTTACTTGACAATGAGCAGTACTGGCAGTAAAGCAAACCCAATAATTGTTAAAGAGTATTCTATAATCACTGTTAGTGACAATGATGACAAAAATGATTTTTTGGAGTGGKTTGACAACACTTTCTTAGCRGGAGTTGTAAAAGGTCCAGATGCTGACTCCTTAACACAATTTGTTAGGGATATATCCTTTACAGGCAAGTATGTAGAGACCTCAAAAATGCACTTTTAATAAATTTTTTTGAACAGTTATGTTTATAAACAGTGTCTTTTATGGTATTCATTAAAACATTCCCTTCTAAGTGAAAATGCATGTCACAAGCTTTACAATAGTATCTTGTCTCAGATCTCTTGCCTTTTCTCTACAATTCTGATACCGCTTTCTATTGTTAGGATGCTTAGTTAACCAATGCTTCATACTGGTATTTGCATTAGTTCCTTGTCTTTTCTTAACTGAAACACCTATCTCCTTTACAATGTTATAAATGAACTGAAGTTGACTTTGACGATATTAATTGATTGTCTTCAAGTTTCGAAAAATGATCCATGTATTAACAACTATCATTTTCACTAATGCTATTGTTTGACAAAGAGTGTATCTCTTTTTGCGATGTCTAAATAAATAAAAGCACAACTATAACTTACGCTGCAGATTGTTTCTGCTGGAATTTCACACAACTCCAGCAGCTAGATAGTTTGGTATCCTCTTTATTTATTGACATTGCGGGGATACGGAGAAAAAACATGGGTAGACTGTTCCTTTTTGCTCCAACAAATAGAGGTGGATATGGGCTTGGTCATCCCTCCACCTTGATCAAAACTGAAGTTTTTGTTGGGCTTCACAAGTCCTTAAACTCCAACACTGATCCCCATCTCTTCGCCACCACCAAGCAACGATTCATTGATATCCAGCTTGCTAACCGGTTGCATGTCCACCCAGCTATGTCCAAAACACGAATTTCTCACACAAATCGTGTAAACTCTTATCTGGTGAACTCGTGCAATTTGCTTTACTCCGCTAATCTGCACATGATTGACAACTCACTGCTGATAAACGCATCTTCATATGTGCTTACCGCTTGTAACAAGCACACGACAGATTCCGAGACTTCGCGTCTTCTCGCTGCCAAAAATATACAACTTCTAAACGACCCTTTCTGGTCTGATGTTGATAATGTTCAACAGCTCTCGGATATCTTAGATGTTGACTTGAAAGATTTCTACAACAGGACAGTGGCACGCACTTTGGTTTCGCCAGACAAAGGTAAAGTTGCACTGTTTCTAGAGGATGCTCGCTCCAATCTCGTTAGACCCACAACTAATGACATAAATAGCGATGGAAATGCTGTCACATGGTACACAGATGGCTCCGCAAACAAAGACAAAACTATTGCCGCTTACGCTGTAGTTAATAGTGATAACTTTGATAAGGTGGAGTACGGTAGAATACCTGGCATTGCCAACAACTATAGAGCAGAACTGTATGGATTCCTCCAAGCTTTAAGACGCTCCAGAGATGGTCAAAA
>JAOPGA020001158.1:0-59521 GCA_026419775.2 Acrasis kona | reverse complement strand
GAAAACTACATTATTGTACGCTACTTTTTATTGTTTTTCAATTACTAAACTTTTAGCTAAAATCAAAAAATCACAAATACTTGAAGGCACACAGTGGCATCGACCAACAAGGCCAATGGTTTGCTGAAGAAGTAGTTGAGCTCTTTAATACGCACAAAGAACAAATTAATGCTATACCATGCGGTGCTAAGCACAAATTATCTGTCGTAGGACATTCTGCCGGTGGCTTGGTCTCCAGATATGCTCTCGGTGTTCTATTTGACACAAACACTGTTTATGCTTTTGCAAAAACATTCCAAACCCAATTCGCACCACGTTTAGAATTAATCGTAAATTACTTATTTAAATTACACAAAAATAACTTTAATAGTCATACATGTCTATTGCTTCTCCTCACCTTGGTCTTCGTCGTGAAAAGAACCAAATTCTAAAAACATTTTGGGCCAAAAACAGTTTCTTCTTTATGAGATTTTATGGTCACACCGGCCCACAATTACGTCTTACAGACAATAAAGATTATAAAAAGAGTCTTCTTAACAGAATGTCAGAACCCACATCATGTTACATGCAAGCCTTAAGAATGTTTAAATATAGAACATCTGTTACCATAATCCATTTTGACCTCAACATTTCCTTCACTTCTGGTAGCATTCGTTCTTACAATCCCTACCCTACACCCGATTGGTTCGGTTCGCCTGACTATAGAATTCGTGGGTTCAGTAACTTTGATAGAAGCTACGAGGGTCACTTTAGACGTAACATCAATTATGAGTCAGACGCAGATGTTGTGGTGGGTCCTCCTTCAGGAAAAGAAAATCAAATCAGAGCCGGTCAACAGTTGGACGACGCAAACCTCATTAGTACAAACGGCATCCTGAGTTATGGGTGCGATCTACAAGGTACAGAGTTTGACAGGGACTCGGTCTCAAAAAAAGCATCTTACATTGAGGATCCAGAACTGGAGGTTTTAAAGAATCTTCAAACCGTAGAATGGAGGAGGATTGACATTGAGTTCCGACTTCCTTTCGGTGTGTCTCATGCGCTCGTACACATTCTTCCTATAGGCTGTACAAAGCACGTAAAAACAGGAATCATGGATGCAGTCAGGGCCGGTACCCGGAGCGTGGATGCAATTGTGACCACGTTAGAGCTAGATCATGCAATGTAATGTAATATAAAATAATTTATCTTTGCTATTTGAATTGAATCCATTTTCGTCTGCTTGTCCATCCAACTGCTTGGGACAATTGTAATGATCCATTTGATTGGTCTGATACATGACATTTGACGATATTTTAGCATCACTAAGAAATGGCAGAGGTCAAGCTTGTTATCCGTGTTTACTTTGTTGATGACTCCTTTAAGACCTTGGCAGTAAATTCCAACATCTCCGCTAAAGATTTGGCCATGAACGTGGTTGCGGAGAAGATAGAACTGCAACAGAAAGAAACGTTTGCATTGTTCTATTATAAGAATGGAGAGTGCAGATGTCTAGACGATGACGAGCAACCCTGTAAACTAATGGTTCACGAGACGGTTGGTAGTGACGCTGATTTCCAAAAGTACATTGGAGAGAAAATGGAGTGGGAGAAGTTAAAGAAAGAATGGGAAAAGGACAGCAAGATCGTATTTAAAAGAAGAGTATTTTTGAAACACAAGGCCATTCCTAGAGAGCAAGACAAATTCCTACATTATTCATACATCCAAGCCGTGGCTGATGTTAGGGACGGAACATACCCTTGCTCACAAAGTGCCGCAATTGAGCTCGCTGGTCTTCAAATGCAGGTAACCTTTGGTGACCACAACAAAAAAGTCCACGTTGCTGGTTTTTTGAAGTAAGACATCACGTTACCTTATACTTACCACTGCAGGGATAAAATCGGTCGTTTCATTCCAGCACCACTTCTTCAATCTAATCGTAAACTTGACGACTGGGAGAAGGATATCTTCAATGAGCACGCAAGAATTACCGGTATCAAGAAGGAAGACGCCATGCTACATTATTTAAACCACGTCAGAAACTGGAGTTTTTACGGCTCAACCTTCTGGTCTGTCCAAACTGTTAACAAAGATACCGCGAACTTACCTGACCAGGTAGTGCTTGCTGTAAACTCTAACGGAATCCAATTACTCAAGTTGGGAACGAAGGAGCCTATTCTAACGCAAAGATATGCTGACATTTACTCATGGGCCTACAAAAGGAATGCTTTCGCATTTGTCAGTGGTGTGCTAAGCAAACAAAAGTTCCAATTTGCTACCCCTCATGGAAAAGACATCGCTAGAACACTCCAAGCATACGTCGAAATTCTTTTGGAGGAAAGAAAGAAGGATGGAAGAATCAACTAATAAAAACGTGATTTATCTTGTAATGTTTGGTGCTCTGTTCTGTGATGAAACATTTTTGAGTGATGTCCTTGTTGCGTTTGTGTTGTAAGTTTTTTTTAGGTTTACAACAATAACATGACGACAACAAGAAGATTCACTGCGGACGATCTCTTCAGGTTTAATAATGTTAATCTTGACCACTACACAGAAACAGTAAGTGTTATTTTACATTAATATTGATCGAATAACAGTATAATTTAAATTTTTACTTCCAATACCTTGCCAATTGGCCAGAGTATTTCCTTAAGACTGAGACACCACACGATTCTACTGTAATGGGGTATAGTAAGTAATATTTTTGATCCACTGTCTAATACTGTGCCGTCATGGGAAAGATTGAAACTGCACCCCAGGATACTAAAAGAGCAAAGTGGCATGGACATGTTACCGCACTCACAGTTGGACCCGACTATAGAAGACTTGGTCTTGCTAAAAACATGATGGACTTGTTGGAGGACATTACAGACGAGATGTAACATTATATTTTTTCGCTATAGCTAACAAAGTAGGCACAAGGGCTTTTTTGTAGATTTGTTCGTAAGGTGTTCAAACGTTGTCGCCATTAGCATGTATGAGAAACTTGGATATAAGGTATACAGAAGAATTAACCGGTACTACACTGATGAGGATGGATTTGACATGAGAAAATCTATGATATCGCGGGATCCAGGGAAAAAGTTCATGATACCATTGACACGCACCATCGACTGCGACGAATTGGATTCTACACTATAAATAGTTTGTATTGTTCTTATAAAATGTGTGTTCAACGACTGTGAAATTTTCTTGACAAATCAAAGCTTGTGTCATGTCTAAAGAGCATGTAGAAGAATTGGCTTACTGACTGGTAGTGATGTGTGTAATATTTATGTTTATTGCAAACGAGGACAAACAATCACACTTATAGAAATCTTGACAACCACTTCAACGCTCTCTCAGGCCACTGACTGACTGGATATTCACCGTGAAGTCCATAACCATGTCCACCTTTTTCATAAATGACCAACTCGTAATCAAGCTTTGCTTCTTTTAGTGCTTTGGCGTAGTCAACAGCGCATAGGAATGGGTCATCTAAGGATTGTTCTATAAACATTGGAGCGGAACCAATTCTTGGTTGTACAATAGATGTTGGCTTCTTTTTGTCGTCTAATAAGAAGGCAGGATATATAGGCAGAGCAAAATTTGGTAAGAATGATTGTTTGTCCACCCCATCTATCGGTTCGTAAGTTCTTTTGCCATCCGATACTGCCATTCTTACTGCTAGATGGCCACCAGCTGAGAATCCAATTACACCTATTTTATTTGGATTAATGTTGAATGTTGCTGCATTTGTTCTCAAGTACGAAATCATTCTCTGCATGTCTTGGTAGGCACCATCCATTTTACGAGGTACACGGTAATTTAGTACAAACGTAATAAATCCATGCTTTGAAAGCCAAGCAGCGACTTCAGTTCCCTCTGCATCAAACGTCAAGAATTCATAACCTCCTCCTGGTAGAACAATTACTGCGGGAGATGGTTCATTTTTTCTATTTTGTTCTGATTTGTACATAAAGAACTGAGGCTGAGTAACATTTCTCACAAATGTGCGCTGGCCGTGCTCGTATGTTCCTGGGTACTTGGTTGTCTCTCCTGGAGCGAAATCAGGCCATAAGTTGTATCTTACAAACTCACTAAAGCAGATTTGTGTAAAGAACAATAATAGAAGCGAGATCAATAGATGTCCTCTTTGCATGAAAATTTGAGCTAGCGGTCAACCAGAACTCAAACATGTGTACAAGAATTCTATTTTAAAAAGCTCAAAAACTCCAGATTCATTTTTTTATTAACATGTTTTAATTTATCTACGATACAGGAAGCAGTGATTATTGGTCTTCTTTTTGCTTCTACAATTAAAAAACCACCAGAATATGCTTTGTAGAACAAATCTTTTAGATCTTGTAGTAGCTATCATAGGATTCTTGGTAACCTAATCCATACTCACCAATTACTAGACCACCAAACCAACATATAAACCTACTCACTGCACGTCCAACGCTTGGTCCAAGTATGTGTGGCATTGGGACAGCTAACGGACTACCAACATCATATAGAAATCTTAGTAACTGAAAAATGCTTGGTTCTACTTGTGCTTTCAGACAATCATCTAAATAACCAAAAAAATTTCTGAAAAACCTTTCCTCCACCACTCTGTCTTTTGGGGACAGATAAAAGCTAATGGATAGTTTTTCACCTTTGCTTTCAAACCGATGATATGCACCGGCAGGTACGAACATTTCTTCACCAGTGTTTTTGGTGATTGAGTTGTTTAAGGATGGGACGCTACCGTCCTCTGACATGAAGAACTCTGCTGTGCCATCGTCGATATAGAAAGATTCATCTTGGTAAGAATGAAAGTGTAGGGGTGGATGAAACAACTTTGTGGAGTTAATGAAGGTGTGAGTTGTGATAAATTTAGAGTCGTGAGGGTGAAAATACTGTGAGCATTGGCCATTTTCGTAATATACGGGGTTCTGAATCGCTGAATTTGTTCGAATGATAACTTCCCTGTTGGTACGAACGAATACGATTATTCCAAATATAATAACACCGAGTGCAACGATTGTGTTGATCATGACAAAGTTTGTGTGGTCGTTTAAAGAATCTTTGTAAACAAGTCAATCCTAGGATAAGATCTAGCCACTACCTCATTTAAAGCTCTGACTAATTTTGCGATGACCTACCAAATTTGAGAAGGATTTTTATGCTCACTTTTGAGTTCTCGTCTATTATTGGATTGATTTTTTACAATTTCACTCTGAGGTTAAACCTAACTGCACGTTTCCTTTACCCTTCTCTACATTGAACAGACATAGTTATTGATTAAAAGCATGCAAAGGGCTATTAGAACATGTGCCGTTAGATTAAGGTCACACCCCACAATCTTGTCAAGAAGATTCCATACAATAACAACAAAGCGTAATGAAATAAAAAGCGACGGACAATCACACTCACCGATACCGCCTATAGAGGGCGAAAGTTTCAAAACAAAATTTAAAAACTTCTTCAAAAAATATGGATTTGTTGGGTTGGCAGTGCACTTCTCAGTTTATTTTCTCACTATCGGGATATTCTATATATGCTTGGAACAGAACTGGTTAAACGTTGGAGATGTTGACAAGTGGTTTAGATCACTTGGTGTTGATAAATACTTCAACATGGACAAACTAGAAGAAAATAAAAAGGGTGCTAATCTTGCATTAGCATGGTTGTTGACAAAACCAACAGAGCCAGTGCGATTTTTAATTACCATGGCATTGACACCGTACGCTTTGAAGATTCTGACAATTTTAAGAAGAAGGTAAAAGAAGAACAGTTATGGTCCGCTTTACAAGAGTGAAAGTTAATTAACTTGCATCACATGGGCTCGGCTAGTAATATTCAAGACCCAGGTTAGGTTTTATTGTGGATTATAATATAAAGAAAAAGCTTTGTTCTATTGATGTTGTTGGTACCTGCTTTTCAATAATCGATGTCATTCTGATGTTGGTGGCCATGGATTAAGATTTACAATATAATGCTCAACCAAAAACGATATTGACATTCACAAACACTCTTCCAATTGGTTACAACCAGATGATGAAAAAGTTAACGATAGTTCAGAGGGCCCACAACAATTTGGACTCCAAGATGACGGATGACGACCATCCGTCATTTCAAAAGTGCCTACTCCAACTTAACAAATGCTCATCATTATCACAACTATCAAAACTAGTATTATCACCCTTTAAAGTGTACTTGCAGGATGCTAACAGTGGGGAGACCAACGTCCCAAGCGATAATTACTTTGATGATCTGACACCGGAATTGGAACAATTAATATTAGCAAAGTCATGTGTTACATTCTGCTCACATTTATTATCACAATGCATATCCATCGGTTTCAGTTTGAATGATACCAAAAGATATTGGAAGAGCGTGAAAGGAGACTGGTGGAGCACGTTTGTACAGAAAGGACCACTGTATTGGATGAGGTGAAAATTCTACTTTGAAATTTTTTTAACAATAATAAAGAAAATTAATCAATGGTTCCTACCAGGGATTGGACAAAGACCTCAAATTAACCATAAAAAGACTAGAGGAGCTGGAACGTGTGAATGCAACCATTGTTGGATTTTTAGTACGCAGTCTAATAGCATTCTCACAATTAGAGTTACTGGACGAACAATTGATGCCTCTCGTGGAGCACTTTATAAAAGATGTACATCCATTGTTTGATGTTGCAAGTCATCTCACTTCGGAGTCACCTACATTAGATGGTCAACCCACAAATGACAACAAGACATTACCAACTGATGACATTGAGCCGAGCGAAATACAAGAAGAAAGAAGAAACACCTACGAATTAGTGGTCGCTTTGGATTCTTGCATCATCCGCGCCTGCAATCAACATTTAAACACTGCTGACCAAGTACTAAAGAAGCACAGCATACCTGGACATTTTAGACGTAATTGGGTCAAGTACGTCGGAGCAAGCGTTGTGGCCGGAGTCCTTGGGCGCACCGCCTACAACAATAGAGATGCAATAATAAATACACTTTTTGATGTTCGTGAAGCAACCATCCGCTTCGGCGAACAATATGTTGTAAACCCATTAAGTAATATTTATTCTGTGATACGCTATGATAAGCATAGTATCTTGTTGACTGACCCACAAGGTTTAGAGTCGTCCATTACAAGTTTAGAAAATATGATGACACAGTATGCTTCCGACCACTCCTTGAAGAGTTTATCGGTAGAGGAAGTCAAGAATTTAGCAAGAATGGGTGATTTGAGCATCATCATGAGGAATTACGAAGCACAAATCAAACATCCAATCTACAATGTGTTGTTTGGAGATGTGGCCCGCATCATGTTGGTTCAGTTACAGAAGCAGAGGGTTGATTTGGAGAGAGCTTTGGTGGCCATGGATAAACTATTAAGAAGCAATGAAATAAACTTTGAAATGATTGCCTTGATGCCGGCTGTACTGCTGGTCGTGTTTGGTGTTTTGTATTTTTCCACAGTGAGGAGGGATCGTGACCGTAGCATTCAACAGCAGATGATTACATTACTGTCAAATGTTGAGAAGATTTTGAACGGAAATAACATGAAAGATAAAGTAGATTTGGATGACGAGTCATTTGGTTTGGTGTACTTGTATACCTATCGCATCAAGATGTTAGTTCGTAATAAATTCGGCCTCATTACTGAAATGGATGACACGGATCGTTATGAGTTTTATGACGATCTACGAGAAATAAGCCATGATAACTTTGAAATTAGTCAGAAGTTGGGAACTGTGCAGAGGATGTTCCGTTGCTACTCTTTTTTAAAATTACAATAAAGTTATTATTACGAAAATGGATTCTGTCAGAACACCGTCTGTGGTGGGACATCCACACCCCCAAGGAGGAGATACATTCTTATGGGTACCTCCTTCTCAGCAAAACAAATATACTTTTCCAGTGCAAGTTTTTATGGAGGATACGTTTTCAGCCTCGGAGTTTGTCCAAACATTTAGACCACAGGTAGACCACCTAGATTCATTAAAGCAGGAGCTTCTACAATTTCATAGCTTCTTACGCGAGGAGACCATCTCCATTATTCACAGAGAGTACAATTCCTTCATAGAATTTTCAGGCCAGTTGGAGTCCATCAAAGAGCAAATGGATCAAGTAAAAAATTCTTTACCGCAGGTACAGACAACCATGCAGGACTTTTTCAAATTAGTCGACGGAGTAATCAACCAATGTTCGGAACAACAAAAAATCGCAAAACAATGCCGCAGTAAGCAAGAGAGGGCTGTTTTCCTTTTGAACCTTGACACGCAACTTCAAATGCTCAACGACACCCTCAACAAGGCTTTGGAATCCAAACAAACGGAAAGCGACGATATTGTAATGTGCACAGAACAACTCAACTACTTTAAAGATCATTTGAACTATTTTTCACAACTACCATCCTTAGAAGAGCAGGACGATCACGAACAAGTGCTTTTAGGATTTTTCAAGCAGTGCGAAGAGAAATGGAAACATATTGATTTGACACTACAGTCGTCACTTATAGATTTACTTACAAAATCAACAAATGTGGACCAAACCAAAAAGTACTTACAAGCAATCTGCGCAAGCAACAAACAACGTGATGTGGAACTTTTACTTGAGGATCAATGGACCAAACCCATCATCTCTCACATACAGTCAACGATGACAAACATTTCAACAAAACCAGAAGAGTCGCTCTACAACCCACTTTTAACGTCCCTTAACGATCGCTTCCAACACATCCTCTCATCAATCAGTCAACTTGACTTTCAACATGGGTTCAAGATTGTAACCAAGTGCATCTTACCAAGTGTCTGCAAATTTTTAATGGAACAAAAAACATTATACGAATATAGAGATCGGCTGCGTTTCCATTCCCAGTATTTGGCTCAATTCAAGTTTTTGGAACAATTAGAGAAATTATCACCTGGAGAGTTGGTTGACTTTAGAAGTGATCCTTACATTTTGGAATTACACAAAAAGTGGCACCTCAAAGTCTACTTTACTTTAATCAAGCAGGACGTCGCCAAGAACTTTGAACAAGAATGTAAGAATTTAGAAGGTCTGCTTGTGGCATTGGAAAATCATGAAAATGCATCCAAAGAGTTAACTGCTCCGTTTTTGTTCAAATGTGAAGAATTACTTGTACAACATGTTTTTCATCCTCAGGTTTTTTTACCTAAACTTTGTTATGACTTTTTAAATTTGTTCGTCCAAATGCTTTGTCGTACCCAACGTACCTTGTTTGATTATGTTAATCATGTGTCTGGACCACAAGTGAAGACTATTGTGTGCTTGCTAATTCAGGTTGATATTCTCAGAGATAGAATGAAATCCTTGGTTGACCCGATCAAACCAATTCTGTCCGAAAAGTTATTGACCCTTTGTGATGACCTCGTAAATAAAAGCTCCGATCGCTTAGTATCCAGTGACTCTTTGGTACAGTCAGCCGGTGATAAGACGATACCATATTTTGTGTCCGAATGTAGCGCTGGTTTTGAAGACATTGGCAAGAAGTTATCTATCACTAGAAGAATGAGCATACCCAGTTTAGATACCCACGCTCCATATGTCTCCCAAATATTGACGCCTCTGATTAGTTTCTACGATGAGTATGCAGCCTTGCTTCCGAGACAAATACTTCCGTGGACAAGAAGAATTATTGAAGAGGTGAGCGAAAGTTATCTACAATCATGTAAAGATCACCTGACCAAGGCCATCAAGACCGAAAACTCAATAAGAAGGCTCCAGGGAAGTTCAGTAAAGAAGGAAGGACCAAACACTAGTGCATCTATTCTTATGCAATTTAATAAAGATGCTGCAGAGTTTGGAAGGCTCATTGAACAACACTTTCATATTGATCCTAACGATATTGAAGCTTATCGGCAGTTAATTGACCTGAAAATAAATGATTTAATATCTTAGTCGTGTGTGAATGTATAATAATGAATTGAAAAACAATCTGAGATGGATGATCGTTGGAAGGTCAATAAACGGCTATTAAAAATCCTCCATTTTTAAAAGGTCGTGTTGAACGTCCACCCTTGTTTGGTTGTTCTCTTAATTTATTTTTAATTTTATTTTATCAAAAAAGGTAACTCGAATGTAATTACATTTATAAATTGACTTTTTTGTATAATGGATTTATTTTTGACGAGAGATGTTGTATAAATAGGTCTTTCACATTATAGAGCATACATACAAAAACATAATGAACAGAATCACAGTCACCATCGCAATCGCAATTGTTTTATTCGCATGTATGTGCCACGCAGCAGAAAACTCAACAAATGTACAAGGAGAACCATTAACAGTATTGAGCAGTACCAACACATTTTCCGGACTCAGACTTTCAAGCAGTGGTTTAGATATATTCATTGATAGTTCGTCCGCTGGGATGGTCAAAACTGTAGTTTTGACAGTATTCATAACGTTTTTCGGAGTGTTGTTCATCATTTAAGTGAACAAAGTGAAGCAAGTACAGGACTAGGCTAAGACAATAAGGTGCTGTCCACGGCAGCTTGACAATACTTTGGAGTTAAAAATAAACATACAGTTATTGTTAATTTGATTTTTTTATTTATTTAATAACGCATTACCACTAATAAAGAGAGAATTGATACGACTACCAACATGGAGATCGATATAGTGCTACTGCTTGTTGATGATGTTTGCGCAGTTTCGTCACGCGCACAACTTTTTCCGTCACAAGCTGTGCTTGCGAGAAGTTCGGTTGTTCCCAAACATAGAGATGTTCCGGGATTTAAATTTGAACAATCAAGTCCTGGATTCATTTGCACTAATTTTTCTTTGCTAATGGCAATGTTTCTACTAATTATATCGCAAGTGTCTCCATTTGATGTTGTGTACATAAAGTTACATTCTTCTGGTTTTGATTTTGCCTCCGTTACGTTCTCCTGTGTTATCACAAACGTGCAGGCAAGTATGAACACAAAGATAAAACAAACCGTCTTATACATAATATTTAAAAATAGAATTGAATTTCCTTTTACGAATTGTTGTAACCAACTTTTTTGAAAACTTCCGTAGAGTTCCACAATAAGAGACTCATGTTGGATGTCAAAGATAGTCGAGTCCAATGAATTTAAATAATTCAAAAAATGTGTAGCCATAAAGCGACAATCAATGCGCAGCATCAAAACAGGATGCGAAGAGCTGTTTCAACTGGCAGAGTCAAATTTACTTCAAAGTCCTTATAGTTGCTCCGAACCATGTCAACAAACATTTCCCCATCAACCTCTTTATCCTTGAGTTTTGTTGCAACACCTTGGAGTTTCATATTTTCTCAACAAATTGAATAACGCATCTACATTGGTAAGTCAATTTTGATGATGGTTTTAATGTAATGATAGTTTAGAATGATAACAACATGGAAATATCAACTCTCTTTAACCCAACAACAAACTTTAATCCGTAATACAATAAACCTTGGCTTTCATCTCGGGGCCCTATTCGTCCTTGAGAGGCACCGTCTTGTAGTGAAACTATCCATCTCATTTGAATTATTCTGTACGGTGCTCGAACAAACCTTATATGGTCACTGGACTTGTTGAATAGCTGACCTGTTTTATTCTTCTAAATACCAAGTTTATCACATTCATTGGGAGATCAGAATTTAACAACTCTTCATTAATATCATTTAACAACATTTCTCTAGTTTTATATTTCCTTAAATATACCTCTATCAGTTTGTCTGTTGCAGCTTCCTTCATTTCACGATTAGATATCAAATCTGAAAGCATCAATACATCATAAACATTATCTCGGTAACTATCAATATAAAATGTAATGTAAGCCTCGCATAGCTTGCTCAACTTGGGCAGTTGACACCTCATTGATAAAAATATCAACTCGTACGCATTATATTCGTCAATGGTACAATCGTTCGAATAAGTGTATTCTACAAGTGCAGAGAGAGCCTGTTCGGAGCAGAGCGGAACATTAAAAACGGGCAAACACGCTTCTGTGGATTGTGTCTTGCGAAGTTCGTCTGCCTCACTAAACGGACCTGTCATGGCTACTTTAAAAAAATCATTGCACCACGATAAAAAATCAGAGTTACAGGCAATGGTATTAGAGCATAATTCTTGATTAACATCAATCACATCAAAATCTTCACCATACGGAATTGGCAACAAACGAACATTAAAAGTTTGAAACATTGCGATATCTCGTAACGTCTCCGGATCTGATTTCTCATCATCAAAAACATCATAATCTTTATTTATAATTCTATACATTAACTTGAGGTCATTTGTATATTTGACTTTTTCTTGCTCAATCATATCATCAATCAATTTTTGAAGTATTGGGGGAGAGGCACAACATGTCATCTCAAATTGCTTAAAACGTCCATAAATGTCCGAACCTTTTTTATTCTTTATTTTATATTTGCTAATGGGAACAGAAAAAGTATATCGGTCATTCTCAGCGAAGAACATCCTTAATGTATAATAAATTTTCTGAACAACATCTCCATGAAATTTCTTCAATTGACATGTCTTTTCGTGTTCCAAAACAATTTCTAATTGTTTAATCCGATGTTCCCGATACTCAATGGATTTATCCGAATTCCTGCTGGTTGGTGTTGACTTTGCTCTTTGAATCTCAATTTCTAAATTTGTTTCGTGTTTGCTTGGCTTTCTTTTAATGCTATACAACAGTCGTTGGTACTCTATTTCGATGTAATCTCTCAAAGACTTGTTACGTTTTTTTGTTTTTTGAAACAAGGAATCATAAGTGTCGTTAAAATCACAATTGAACCATTTGAAAATGTGGACGAGGCATGTAGATAATTCTTCGAAATGTAGTGACGAACAAAGTTTGTATAGATCCCTGCAATTGTTGTAACCGCTCTCAGTAAGAGCAGGAAACCAAGTTGGGGTTAGTGTCAAGAAAAAGTCAAGATCAACACTAGTGTAAATATATCTTTGTAAAAATGCAAAAATTTTTGGTTCTACATTATTTAGTATGATAACATCTTGGCCATCATCAGAGTGTGTGGTGTTGCTCAATTTGATGTTCTTGACTTTATCTATTACCTCACGCTTGTTATCTCCTAGGTGGTGTTTTGCAAAATTCTTCCACCTTGATAACAACAAGGCAAGTGGAAAGCGATAACTTTCTTGTTGATCTGAATTGATTAATTTGAAAATAATTGTTCCTCCCATGCTCATCCCAGTATCGACTTTGTCTTGATTAGGCCTCACTAAGCCGTAGTTGTGCAGCAGCTTTTTATAGATATCTTGTGGTTGTTTTGCTGGTTCAGAGGGATTGTCAGAAGATGTGTTGCCACGAGGAGTATAACTAGAGATGAGGTGTCTTATGGGAATGTTGAGGGATGATAGGTATGACCTTTTATATTCATCATCTTGAGCACCGTGCTCGAGCAAGTACTTGACGAGTTCGTAATGTCCAGCATAGGCTGCTATGTACAGGGGCGTACGGTCGTGTTCGTTAGCTTTGTTGACTAGTGAGGGGTCTTTTGCAAGCATAGATTGAACATCTTTAATAATTCCGAGTTTACATGCCAACCAAATGTCTTTAATGTCCGAGTAGTTTGAGGGTGGTTTGTATGATCTGATACTTGGTATCATGAGTAATGTATAGTATAGTTTTATTGTTTTGGCAGAGTTTATTCAGAACTACACAGGAACATGTTGAAAGTTCCAAGTCAACCACTTCTTACAATGTTTAATGCAGATTTAGAAATGAACATAAATTTTTATCTTTTGCAATCTTAGATTAGCATCAACAAACCCTTTTCAGCGAGGTATATTAATGTATGGGGAGATGCGGAGATGAAAAAAAATCGGGCGGATATAAGAAGCCTGAGGATCTACTAATATTCACCCATCGTGAACATCAGGCCTGGAACTCGAAATTAAATGCTACAGCCCCACTGAAATTGTTTTAAGTGCTTTATCTGATATTCATTTTCTAAATTGTTTCATTTACTTTATTGTCTCTTATTGTACTTGTATTAGGTTCACCACTATTGTGTTTATCATATTGTCGAAATACTTTTGGTTGGACATCATGGTACTGTTTACGACCAGGAACAGGAGATGCTGGTTCAAATACGGGCTGAGATTTATACGTATTTTTGCTAGTTAAGTAGGTGCTACCTAGAATCTTGTCCTTCTCTAATCTCTTTTTAATTTGTATAACCTCTCGATCTGATAATCCTTTATCCTTCTTTTCGAAATGCGACATTAATCTAGACTTGACATTATTTCTGCCTTTAGCGATGAGTGTTGGGCTGAACGTGGGTATTGCTTCGGGAGTTTTTGGTGGTTGTTTTTGTTCTAGATATCTTGCCTCTGTTGTATTTGGTCTTTTGATGTGTGGGTCGAAGGATTTTGATGATTTGATATTGCTCAACTCCTTAGATGAGTCCATCTCATCTAACAGTTTCATTCTTTCTACAGCCAACCTTCTATCCTCAGCACTACCGCTCATAGAAGACCTTAGAGCGTTTATTGTCATCGATTTTTTAGCGTCGCTCTCTTTCCGACTTTGGTTGTTATGTTAGCTTATCATCAAATTATTAGTTACCCTCTTATTAATTGGTCTCTTTCATGATTTCTTTGTGTTGCCACTTCTTTGTGTATATTATCATAATAAGAGCTCTTCTTATTCTTTTGATTGGAAATTGAGAATGATGCTTTCAATTGTTGAGGGCTTCTAATCTTCAGCTCTTGCTGCAATCGTTAGTTATAATAAATAATTGCTACTAACCATCTTCTCTAGTACCCTCTCTTCAAATTCTTCTTTTGTTAAATTATGCTGCTCTGTTGGTTTTAGAGTTGGTGATAAAACAAGTTTTTTAGGGGAGGCCAAAGGTGAAGAAGGCGATAGCCTTCCAAAAGATGGATCTACAGGAGACCTATTCGGTGACCTAGCATACTTTGGCGAGAGCTTCACAATGGGCGGGGAGTCATCTAAATTGTAAGGCATATTTAATCTCAGTTGAGCATTTAGCGGCTAGAAAAGAATCCGCGTGCCCCCACAAGTCATACTTTTGAACCAAACATAATAGAGGAATAGATTAAAGAGTGGTGGTTACGACAAATATTACTTTATTTACTACGCCGACATGTCCTCCAGAGCAAAATCAATCAAAGATTTTATACGATCCATTTTAACAACAACCGATGCAAACCAACGCGCGTCAGTTGCATCCTGAGTATCAAATACATAATCCTCTTTGGATTTTACTTGATAGTAATTCTTTTTAAACCAACCAAGATGCCCCCAAAAAGCAGACTCCATGGACCCACTGTCACCTACATTAAACCCGAACTGTTGTTGCGTCACATGAAAATCCATAATGATCGCATGGGTTCCTTCTGACATGAACGGCAATATCATCGAGACACCACCCGCCGGAGTAATAAGCACGGTGGCCTGTTGAGCCTTTAAAATTTGTTCCCTAAATGGCAACAGATCCCACTCAACAACCTCTACTGGAATTAAAGGATATGTATTTTTAATGTATTGTGTCATTTCATCTAAATTTTTAATGCTGCGCCCAAAATTACTCCTCTTTTTATTAGTAATAACAATGAGATGTTTCTTGGGAATGAAGCCGGGGTCAAGACCTTGACACTTTACAATTCCGTCGCGAAACTCTTTAAAAGAAACTTCCTTTCCAGCATTATTTATTTCGTTGGCACGTTGGAAAATTCCAAAATTACCCCCGACCTGTAATTTATTAAAACATACATCTTGTGTTGGATGTGAGTTTACATAGTCGTGAAAACTTTGTAATGCAATGTCGGTAATGGCACAAGACAATTGATGAAACTTTTGAAATATTTTATCGTTCTTGTTTTGGTCGTACTCAAGGTCCATGATGGTGCTCGCTCTCATTTCTTCTGGTTCTATTCCTATAGCACGCATGCCATTGTAGACGCCACCCAAGTCCTCCCATACAAAGTGCCCCATGTTCAGACCGTACTGGGATGGCCAATGCCTAAAAAGTGAGTGCAAGTTGGTTAAACGTGAAGCTTCAACGGGTACTGGACCAATCTTGACTTTTGGGTGCCAATAATGTTTGTCCATGTAAGTTAGTGACACAAACCCTGGCTCGAACTGTGTCAAAATGCCCTTTGATTTTTCGTATAGAACTGGCCTTTCTAGAGTCTTTTGATAAAATGTCCATTGTTTGTCGAGCTTGTTGTAGCATATGTTGAAGAACAGGCATATCCGTGATAATGCGCCGCCCTCATCATTGTCGTCCCCCACGCAACGAAATTTTGAATACCGATCGCTGGTACTGTTTTGATTTGTTTGATCAATAATTCTTAGGTCGTCCCTCTTTTGAGTTTTACGTATGTGTGATGACATGTGCCTGTTGGAGAGGTACACAAACTGAATAAAAGCAATCAACAAGAAGGCCACAGACCCATACATTACCAGCTTCCATTTTGGTATCATGTTTCATTCTTGGTTTAGCTATACGATTACAACACTTTGTTTTTATTCTTGATCTAAGCATAAGACACACTCTATCGGATGGGCTAATTAATCTAATGAGAGTTCCGTATATTACAACAAATATATAATCGCACTGCCATGTTATATCTAGAGACTCAGCATGACAGTTTTGTAAATCGTTTTGTGTCTCTTAATGTCAATCTTGTCATATTTAGTTGTCCGGCTTCTCAACCGCAAAGGGAACCTAACGTTAATGTTTCCGTTAGGTTGTACACGTTGCACCCAGATATTACTTTATAAGGTAAGTTGATGGGTGAGTGATGACATTAATTGTAACGCAGACCCAAATAAATTCGGATCTTTTTCTCAATATCACACAACTAATTTCTTTCGAAACAAGTGTTACAGTCATGAACGTTGCCAAGTTGTTGATTGCCTGCGTGATGCTATCAATGATTGCAGCCGTTCTATCACAATCCACCACCGCAACTCCAACTGCTACACCAACCCCCACCGCGACCCCCACCCCAACTCAAACCCCAACTGCTACACCAACTCAAACCTCAACTCAAACCTCAACTGCTACACCAACCCCCACTTCAACCGGAACCCAAACCCCCACTTCAACCGTAACACCAACCCCAACAGCAACCCCAACAGCAACAACATTAAACACACCATCACCATCAGCAACCCCAACATCAACAACATTAAACACGCCATCACCATCAGCAACCCCAGTTGTTACCAACACTCCAACACCATCAGCAACCCCAGCTGCAACTGTTGCCAACACTCCTTCACCATCAGCAACCCCAGCTGCAACTGTTGCCAACACTCCATCACCAACTCCAGCCGCAACTGTTGCCAACACTCCATCACCAACCGTCGGTACCACAACCCAAGCTCCCACCGCAACCTCAGTTGCTCGCCCAACAACCCCAGTACCAACACCAACATCCAACTCAGCAAGAAACACCGCTTCTCTATGGATCGCAGCTGTAGTCGCTGTTGTTCTTTTGTTGTAATGCTATGGAATAAAGTCATAAAATCGCACTTATTGAAATGAACTTTTAATAATCTGTATATTTAACACTATATTACAAAACGAGTTTTATAACCTCTTCGTCCTGTGTTGGATAATTCTTCAACCACTCCCTGTGAAAAAGATAGGACCGATGTTTAAAAGTATAGTTGCGTACGTCAACTCATTGAATGACATTGTAAACAAATGAATCTTTCACACAATAGCATTCGAACGCAACTTGTTAACATCAACACCTCAAATATGACGAAATTGAAATCACAAATCAATCGATATCAATCTAATTAATTTCCACAGGTAAGAACTTTAAATCGTAACATGTTTATTTAGCAATTTTTCAAGTCTATGGAACATCAGGAACATCCAAATTAACATTAATAAAATCAATAGGGTCAGAAGAGTGTTCGAGGTTATCATTTGTGAGAGGCATCTCGGGGGTAGAGATTTTCCTTTTGACTCTCTTTTTGAATACCAAAAGTATATTCGATTTGTAGAATAAGGCCTCCAAGAATTCCAAGAACAATGTAAGCAGTATGTACTTTGCAATAAACATTGCTGGAGTTTGAATAAAAATGTCCTGCACTAGAGATATTCCGCAACCACCAAGCCATGAATTAGCTTGTGTATCAAATTTAATTCCATAAATTATCAACAAATAAATAGAAACTACACAGTACATTGCACATAATAAATAAGTAAAAAAGTTGATCCAACATGGAAACCATGTGGGTCTAATTATGAAATGTGGAATTTCTCTGGCGATGCGTATCCATATCGATTCCTTTGGAACTTTTATTGGTTTATCTTCTACTAAACTTGCGGACCTTGACCTCTGCACTCGTATTTTTGTAATTTGACTTTCTTGTAGTTTTTTTGCGGTAAACCTTCTGTCTACCAATGTAAACACCATGTACAAAACATGCGCAAAAACCAAACAAGCAACATATACATTTGATATTATTAATCTGTAATACCATACGTTGGAAGAGTTAACAGCTAAGCCGTTTACAAGTGCTAATGTAAGGACAATTAACAAATAACATAACAACAATAAAAGACTCAACACTAATGAGAGTTTTGTGTTTGACAGTATTTTAGTAGTGTTATTACGATATCTCCTCATTCTTATGAATGCTAATGAGATATACAGGCCAAAAAAGTATGCCGTTACTAACGCCCCTCCGATTATAAATAAACTAACATCAGTCATGTCATCAAAAGCTTCTGGAAGTACTACAACAACAACAGTAACAAAACCAGCATATAACACAGTGGTTAAAACAAAACATACAAAGAGTTCCCAACTCATTTTCGAAGTCTTCTCATCCACCTTTTTAAGTATCTTTATTAATAGCAAATCCATTTTATCAAGAAAATCATCAAATCCAGAAGTGAACACAAATTTTGTGTCTAGGTTAGTATTACGCTGTGCAGGTATATTCACAGGCTCATCCATCTCTAAAAGCATTATTCTTGCATCAGTCAATACAGTTATATTTGAAGGGGTCGAAGATCTCTCTTCTTTGGCTTCCACTTGTTCTGTGTTAAAAATCTCGACAACAGAGGTTTTTGGTACGACAGCCTTTCGAGGAAATCTAGCTGTCTTGATGAAGATAAATGTAAAGAAGACAATAAAAGGTAGGATAATAATGGTACTGGAGACCCCTGAGGCTAGTACTTGTAGTGATGAGTCGCTACTGGTACCATATGAAAGGGCGTTACCCATCATCATACCTAGGACCGACATATACAGCATAATGAGGCTCTCTACAGGCCCGTAACTCCCTTTATAGGTATTCAGAACAAATGCAATGTAAGGGTTGTTCTGAATAAAAGAAAAAACAAACCACCTAAATGGATGCTCTTGTTTAAAGTTCATATCCTCAATTTGTGAGATGGTCCTTGTTACGTGCACAACAAGTTTAGTCAAGACAACAAAAAACACCAGAATGAGCCAAACCCCAGTTATTGCACCAAGTACAATAACTGTAGTATAGTTATCTTGATTTAGCTTTGTAATAAGAGTTAAATCAGATAAAGTAAGAGTATTGAGAGATATAAACCCTCCAAAATCAGTACAGTGATTACATGCACAGTTTAACACTGTTGAATTGTAACTTTGAGTTGTACAACCATTTATTAGCCAACTTGATGTTGTAGTATTCCAGTACCTACATACTGGTGTGTACAAAGTACCATTCATCGAACTAGTATTAATATTCTTGTTCCCCAACGAAAATAATATTGGGTCAGCGAGGTTATTTACCTCAATAACACTTCCATCAGCAGATCTGAATGTCAATGTAAATATAGTTGACGTCAAATTTGACGCCAAACTATTATTACTATAAACATTATGATACTGAGAAACAGCAGTTACATAAACGGAGTTTTGAGAGAGTGAAGAATTAAATATGGGAAGGGTTACATCAAACAAACTAGTTTGATATCCATTCGATGTTATTCTTTTACCTCCCAACGAGGTTGAGTTTGATTTTAATGTAACAATAGAGTATTGAGGCGTTTGAATAGTATTAAAGGTAGAAGAAGAGTTAAAAGTCATAGATAGAGATATCCTGTTCACTAATTGATTATTACTATTTAAAACAGACGCAGAAATTGTTTTATCCATAGAGTTATTGGTCATAGTAGACAACGCAATATTAGATAATGACTCTAATACTGCTTCTGCTGATATTTGGTTATATTTAGTTTCAATTGACTTTGTAATTGATTTTGCTATATTTACACCGGCTATTTGTGCTTCAGAAGTAACCTCAAAAGGATTACTTGTTAGAGTTTGAAGCAAAATTGCATTTTCAGATTGGTTGACTGATGTAGTTGAGTTTACAAGAGAAGAAACAATTTGTAAATATTGATATCTTAGATTCTGTAGCTTATATATTTCAGATTGAGGATAACTACAATCAGGTCCACCATAGTCATTTATACAGGTGCATATTAAGGTATTTTGGTCACAAGTGCCATAGCCACTACATTGATTAGGACAGTTATTGATTGGCATTGTGACCGTCACAACTTGATTTATAGTCTTTGCTGCCGCCAATATCAAGTTAGATACTGTGGATATATTATCAGATTTGATGAGGTTTTGTATATTGGCTATAACAGCTAAATTAGTTTCAGTGACATTATTTATAGAGGGTGCTGTTGTGGTTGGTGCAGGTGTGGTTTGTGTATATACAGTGGGAGTAGAGCTAGGTAATTGCGTAGGAGTAACTGTAGATATTGTGGTTTGAGAAGGAGTAAAAGTAAGAATTTGAGTTTGTGTGGCCACCGTAGGGTTAGAGCTAGGTAATTGCGTAGGAGTAACTGTAGATATTGTGGTTTGAGAAGGAGTAAAAGTAAGAGTTTGTGTTTGTGTGGCTACCGTAGGGTTAATAATTGGTGTTGCCGTTGGTGATGGAATAAAAGTAGTGGGCAACAGCGTTTGCGTAACTATGGGGATAACGACTGGTGTAGCAGCTGGTGTAATTACTGATATCGGTGTAACTACTGGTGTAGCAACAGGAATGCTTGTTGGAGTAGGTGTTAAAGTAAATGTCGGTGTTGTAATTGTAGCGTTAGAATTCAAGAAGGCTCTAGCGGAGCCAGCAAAGATCCTAGTGATTGAGCTAGCTACAAGTGTAGCTGTATATGAACACAATACATTACTGCCTATTCCTAGTTGACCTAGATTATTATCTCCAAATGAGAATACCTCTCCACTTGACGTCAGTATCATTGCTTAAAAGAGTTAATTTCTTGTAAAAAAGTCATACTTACAAAATAAATCACCAGCTGCGACTGCAACAAATACCTTTCCAGGTATAATTACATTTACAGGGTTAGTCAAGTATAGTGATGAATCGCATGGAATGCTACTGTTACTTGATGAGCATTGACCATGAGAGTTTGAACCAAGAGCATAAACTTGGTTATATTGGTCAATTAATATCAAGTGATTTAACCCAGCGGCCATCTGAGTGATGGTATTTGTAAAATCAGAATAAAGTTCTGGAGTTTGACCAACATAGGCTATGTTTTGGATCTTTCTATAAGACCCCCATACATATAGTTTTTTATTGGTTGTTACTTTTTTATTTTAGTAAAAAATAATTTTGTTAATTGTTATGTACCTGCATATGACGTTGCACCTCCCACAGCTATTAGTGACAAAGACCCATCGAAGAGGTAAGTAATTGCAGTCAAGGTCATCATATTAGTAAGTGTTCCTAAGCCCAATTGACCATAATTATCTATGGTTGTTGTTAAAACTTTATTGATTGTGTAATTGCTTACTTTGTCCATACGATAAAAGCGAATTATCAGTTTGTACAAGCAAATGAGAGCTGCTAGTTGAACTTGCGACTCTTTTTATAGTATTTGCTAGATGAAATGCTACAGGCGCTGAATCTAAATTCAATTTTTAGATTGCTGAAATTATTTTAAAACTAACCTGTCATGTATATTATAACGTCATTTGAAAAAGTTACAATAGTTGCGTTTTTATCAAACGCTAATAAAGTGTAATTGTTGGTTGTATTAACAGGTGGATTTGGTAAGTATCCAAGACTATCTCCGCAAGTGAAAAAGGTTCCGTTGGGTGTTAGGAATGTAGTCGTTCGGTGACCGATGGATATAGAAGTAATTTCGCTCTGGAATCGGGAATCGTACACTATTTGTGGTAAAAATGTTGAATTAGAAACCCTGCAAAGCTGTCCCGCCCTAATAAAATTATTACTGTTTAATAACCAACGTACACTTACTCTCCTGAACCGAATGAGAATAGTAAAGGGTGCACTTCAACTGCCAATGCAAGGATAAGAAGTCCCCATAAATATACCATTGTGGGGGTAAACTCAACCCTCTCTTGTAAATATTATTGTATATAATTTAGCTCCATAGTTGGGAAATTGAAGAGCGTGATTGATGTCCGAAAATTATAAAAGATTATGGTAATTGTTATAAGCCCCCCTTATTAAAATTTCTCCCAAAGGAGGTATCAGATAGTTTCTCACAAACTTTATCTTTGAAGAGCTCATTTTGTAAGCGCAATCTCGAAATAAAACATTCCGGATTGGTTCAACCACACAATGCCGACAGCCGAGGAGTTGCGTTCAGACAACACATTCAAAGGAAGTGTTGGAGATAAACTACGCCACTATGAATCCGAAGAAAAAACACAAAAAACAGTTCTTGTAGTGGACGACGACAACACGTCTAGAACTGTTTTAAGTAGTCTCCTTCGTAAATTGGATTTTAAGGGTAAATGATTTTACCTATATCTACTAACTCGGTATAGTCATTACAGCAGAAGGAGGCAAACAAGCCCTCAAAGTTATCCAAGATGATGTAGATAGTGAAATCTGCTTGTTGCTTGTGGACGTCTTTATGCCAGAAATGGACGGTTTGGCGCTTCTTCGCATCTTCAAGAAGGCCATACCTGTAATCATGGTCTCCTCAACAGAAGATCCAGACACCATTTCAAAGTGCTTCCAGAGTGGGGCAGAAGACTTTTTGCAGAAACCCGTCAAGCTAGAGATGTTAAAGAGGAGAGTAGAAATGTGCCTCGAAGATCGTGAGAGACGGCGCAAGCAGACATATTACCAAGACATGTTAAAAAGAGAAAGAGCAACAAGAAAAATCGAAGAGAAGAAAGCAGAAGACCTCAAAAAAGAACTCGACGACATTAAGAGTCAGATCACGGACACCATAGAAACGCCCATGCAAGTGGTCATGAAGACCGTCGGTGACCTCATGGAGGGCACATACAGCACCGACAGATACAAAGGAGCCCTCATCGCCATCCTCAAGTCTCTTGGTTCTCGCGATCTATACAAGCCAGCCCTAAGCAGCGTTTTGAACTCGGACACCATGGACAAGGGAACGTTAAAGTGGCTGGAGAATGAATACCTACAAAAAGAAGATGCCGGCGCACCCACGCACCATCACAACAAACCTGCCACCGCTCCACAACCAACTACGGTTGCCCATCAAGCACAAAGCACCACCGCTGCCACTGCCACAGCACCCGTTGCTACATCATCATCATCATCCACCAACCACTCACAACCAGATCGAGTGAACACAGTTACACAACAACCTAGAGAGGAAAAGACGAGCTCCGACCAAACATCATCATCATCATCACCCTCCACATCAAACCCATCCGTAGAGATTAGAAGGACCATTCCTGATCTCGACAGCTTCCATTTTAGCATCTTTGCATACAACCTCGACGAAGTCACGTTGAACGTCGCCAACATGTTCCAAGAATTAGGCTTGACGGAGGAATTTGGTCTCGACACGGACAAATTGTTCAACTTTTTGAAACGCATCCGAATACAATACAACACCAATCCCTACCACAATTACAGCCACGCCCTCGACGTGACTCAATTCGTATTCAGCAGTTTACTTTTAGAAAAGGCACAAATACTTTCGCCCATCGAGAAATTAGCAATGATGGTGAGCGGATTGTGCCATGATGTCGATCATCCAGGACTCAACAACAATTACCTAATCAATGCAAAGATGGGCCTCGCTCTGCTCTACAACGACGTTAGTGTTTTGGAAAATCATCATTGCGCCACCACCTTCAGAACGTTGAGAGAACCAGAGTGTAATTTTGTGAGCAACTTGACTCCAGACGAATTCAAAGAATTTAGAAAATGCGTGGTCACCACCATCTTGGCCACCGACATGGCACATCATTTCGAAATTCTCACCAAATTCCAAACGAGAGTCAGCACCACCGGTATTCTCAACAAGGACTCCAAAGACGATCGTCAACAATTAATGAACATCATCATGAAGATTGCTGACGTCAGTAACGCGTGTCGTCCCTATAACGTTGCTTTCAAATGGGCCGATTTGTTGATTCAAGAATTTTTGGAACAAGGCGATCGCGAGAGAAGTAATGGAATGCCGATCAGTCCCTTGATGGACAGAAATAGTTTGGTGAGGGCGCGCATGCAGGTCAACTTTATCGATTATATCGCTGGACCGTTATACAAGACGGCAGCGCAGTACATGAGCCAATTGACCATCACCACCGATACGTTAGCGGTCAACAGAGAGATTTGGAGCGCACAATTAGAAAAGGATGAGGAAGAGATGAGATTGAGAATGGAAAAAGTTGCATTGGCCAATAATGCAGCCAATACCACCACTACTTCGCCACCACCACCTTCTTCTTCCAACACATCTTCCAATGCACCACAGGTTGATTCTACAAATGGTTCTGCTCCACAAAACAATGCAACATTAGATTCTAATGTCGACTCTTCTCAAGAAGAACAAGATGGCGGAGCGACCATTGTTGGCGAACTAAAGGCCAGCGACGACATTACGAAGGCACGTGGTGTTCGCGTGTTGTTGGTCGAAGATGACGATGCGACCATGCAAATCATGTTGAGCTTGTTGCGCGATAAGGTCAACTACGACATTCAAGAGAGCAACAGCGCAGACGAAGCCTTCAGCATGTATCAAGAAAAGACATTTGATGTTGTTGTGATTAATGTGGACATGTTGGATGGCATCAATTGCATCAACAACATTCATCAACTCAACCAAACAAGAACCGCCAATTCTAAATATAGCAAGATGACTCCGATTGTTGGATTGTTGAAACGCAATGGGCCCATTACCGAAATCACTGCCAGTCAAAAGGGAGCCACGAAAGTGTTGTTGAAACCTGTTCACAAATTGTTGTTGTTGCGCACATTGGAGGAAGTTTTGGAGGAGGCATTGCACAAGGCTGAACCCGTTGACGTGGAAGTTGGTTTGGAACTGGTGGACAATGACCCTGAATTCCTGTTGGATTTGTTGAATGACCTGGTCGTGAGTGCTGGTGCCAATGTTGAAGAAATGCAAGATTTGATTGCGAGAAAGAACGAATTGTCTAAGGATGAGTGGAAGCAGTTGCAAATGGTTAGTCATAGTTTGAAGGGAAGTAGTGCACAATTAGGTGCCAAGCCGTTAAGTCATTCCGCGTTTGTGATTGAGAAGGCATCTACGAACTGTGTGACGGAGCCGTTGGACCATGCTATTGAATTGTTGGCTGCAAGGGTTGAGGAATTGACTACATACATGAGCGAAAAGGCATCACTTGTTTGATAAAAAGTTTGTTTGTATTGTATATGATTTGTTCTTGTTTTGTGAAAAGTGTTGTTGTGACTCCATGATTCTTTTTTTTATGACCCAGAGTGAGTGGTGTGGGGTTGGTGGGTGTACTTTTTATTGTTTGATGTTACAATATTTTTTAGCCAATCAGGTTTGTCAACAGAAAAGAAACATACATGGCCGACAAGTTAACCATCATGAAGAGGCTGGTGCCTACCAGAAATCGCCTGTTCAACAGGTCTGGTCCTCGGTAAAATGGACGAGCCCATGCTTATAGATTATATGTACCTTGAGTTAAAAGACTACTATGGTTACATAGAACCAACTGTAAAGGACCCCAAAAGAAAGAGACCAGTTAGCGTAAGCACACACGCTGGTTACAAGGAAAACGAGATTAGTTTCCACGGTGATGAATTGGACATTACTGGAATTCGTGAGACAAGAGAAGAAGCGAATAGGCTCCGCAAAAGATTATGTGAAGCTGGTTACCTACCATCAGCCCTCCTTAAAAAGGAAAGATTTGTTGAAGAAAGACCAGAAACATGGAATAAAATTAAACAAGAGTTCAACATTACTTCAGGTCAATACATGACCCTTTCAATCACACAAGAACTCATGAACAGTTTGTTAAACACCAGAAGAGCCAGAAGAACTGGTCTCATGCTTGACCGCGAACTCTACTCAAAGGAGCTCAAGGAGGATTGGATGAACAATGGTTTCGCCACAAGCTTCCTAAAGGACGAAAAGGACCTCGTAGACGTCCAAGCCATTTTCGGTGATCACTTAGGTAATGAGATGGACAGAGTCAGATACGAACTTGCCCTACAAGCAGTAAGGACATCAAAGGACTCCAAAGGTGGTTTGTTCTTGGGTGGTTTCTTCTTCCTATGGGGAGTCTTCGCATTGCTTGCTCACTGGCAACTCATCAATTATCGTGAGTTGATGAGACAGAGGTTCAAGATGGCATCAAGAATGAATTCCAGCGAGGCACCTCTCACCGAGAAGGCAATCAACGAAGAAAAGAACTTTACCAAATTCTTGCTAACATACTGGGAGGAAGATGATGATGAGGAAGAAGAAGACGAGGATGAAGAAGAAGAGGAAGAAGAAGAAGAAGATGACGAATAAATTACTTGGGTTCATGAACAACATGCTCTGAAAATTGGGTTTATAGTAGTGTATAAAAATAAAACGGAATTTTCTAAAGACTATTTTTATTGTTCGTTTACATCGGATATGCACTCTGGTGCATGCACTTCCACTACCTTTGTTTCGGATTGTTGTTGAGGTCTGTAGAAGCAGGTTTCAATAAAGTCCATTAGAACAACTAAAAGTACAGTTTTGACGAAGAAAGACACGGGTGATCCCATGAACATGTCTTGTGTGATTGCGAAGCCGCATGCACCGAGCCAATAGTTTGATTGTGTATCGAATTTAATGCCGAATATAATTACAATGTAACCGGAGACGGCCACATAACAGAAGCACAGGAGATAGGTGAAGATTATCATCCACCATGGGAACCACGTGGTGTCTGTGAAAAAGGAGAACTTGTTTTTCAAATACGCAGAAATCTTGCCAAACACCGAAGGTTCTTTTGTTGTTTTAATGTCCCTCTTCACGATGGTAAAGATTGTCCAAGCGAGTACCAGTAATAATAAACCAAACAGGAAAATATTGATTAGTACGGTTCTTGGGAACCATTCAGAATCTGTAGGAATGATTGTGCCATTTACCGAGCTCAATGCCACAATAATAACGATAAGAACCACCATAGCCAGAATATTTACCGCAATATGAATCTTTGACGTCCTCCATTGTTTTAGTTCATTGGTTCTGAACTTCTTGAGACGAACCGAGGCTGACAAAACAAACACACCGAAAAAGTAAACATAAAGAAGGAGTGCCGTAATTATGGATAATGACATGTTTGATAGTGTTTTGATACAGTAGGGTAACACGAACACCACAAGAGTCACAAAGAGGAAATAAAGAACCGATATGAAGAAGAATAAAACAAAACTCTTCCAGGTTAATTGTTTGATTAGCTTATAGTATGTTTCAATTGCTGCATCGCATTTTTCATCAATGCCCCGCAACAGCCTTTCCAGTCTCGACACACCAGGTTCTGTTTTACCAACATCTTGTTTTGTATAAATTGTTTGTGTGTCATAATCCATTAATTGTAGATCATGTCTTATAATAACAGTTTGTTGGATGTAACCAATATCTTCTGGAGATTTGATCTCCTGTTTGAAGGTAAGGTTGTTATCAAAAGGTTCTATATTATTGGCGGCAGACACATCAGATACCTTATTCTTCTTCTGTCTTTGTTGTGTTTTGCTGAATAAAAAGATGAATAATATACAAAAAGGAGTTACAACCAAGTTGGATATAAATCCAGAGGCAAATGACTGTATAACATTGTCCGAATTGCTTTGATTAAAAGTTAAAGCATTCGCTAGCAAAGTACCTAACGCAAATACATAAAGCATTGTTATTTTTTCGCGCCTTCCGAAGGACTCAACTCTATGTGTCATCATAAAAGTGTAGTATTGACATGCCTGCAAATAAGAGTAGACATACGTCCTAAAAGATCCCATTTGCTTTTCTTTTTCTACTTGTACTGTTGCGATGGTCAGCCAATCATATATTGAAATAATTAAAATTAAAATAACATAAAATACACTAATAATACAAAATACAGCCAAGGTTGTGAAGTTATCTTTGTTCAGTTTTGTGATGAGACCTAAATCGCTTAAACTCAGAGTGTTAAATTTGGGAACAAATTCCATAAACAGCGCATAATCAGTAGTATGATTACAGGCGCAAATATGTTTGTTATTGGTGAAATTAATATATTTACAACCATCTGTACTCCATAAAAATGATGTAGTATTTAGATACCTGCAAACAGGAGTGGGAGCTAAAAGCGAGCTATTGTAACTACTTAGAGTAATTTGCTCGTCATCAATGTTGAATGTTATTGGATCAATCAAATTTGATATATTAATCTTTTCATAATTCTCATAATTCAAGAATGTAAGTGAAAAGATACCATTAATGGATTTTGAATTATGTGGAAATGGATTGTAAGAAAGACTTTTTGAAACAACAATAATTTGACTATTACTTGAGTTACCAAGCTCAGAAGTCATTTGGTCACTTTTGAAGCTACTGGGTAAGCTTATTGATACATTTTTACTCACTATTGACCGTCCAACCAAGTCAGCAGCACTACTTTTCTTTATTGAAATTGATAATTGGCTAGCGGAGATATAAACTGATGGATTGTCATCAGAAATATTTCTGATAATATACTCACTAACACTAGTCATAGTGTTATAAACTGGATCCAACACCTCCGTATTATTTACATTCAAAGCAGAGCTCACAATATTTGAAGATATCAAACATAAACTTTTGGCAGTTTCTAAATTAAAAGGTTGGTCTGACTCTGCAATAGTCTTCACCAGTAACAGAACTTGTGACTGATGTTCAATAGTGACGTTAACCGCATCTGATGTGTAAGTAACTAGTTTTTCTACAACATTGGAGGTAGATGCTGTGTCGTTAAGAATTGATGCAACATTATTGGCGGAATACTCCAGTAGAGTCTCCAGAGCATTTGTTGGAATAGGTGTTTGTGTGGGTGTTGTATAAATAGTTGGAATGAAAGTTAATATTGGCGTAGGTATGGGATAACTTGAACTAGAGCCAGTGGGTACTCTTGTTTGAATTGTAGGCGCAGCTTCTTGAAAAGGCGATGGAGTTGTAGTAGAGGGTGTTGGTGATATTGTAGGTGTGTTAACAGGTATTAGAGTGCTAGTGGAAGGAGAAGTAGTTGGAACAAAGCCTGTATAGTTAAGAGTAGAAACACGTGTAGGATTAGGTGTAGGTGTTATTGTAGAGGTACTAGTGAGTGTAGGAGTTGATGTTGGTGCTAGGGACGATATTGGGGTAGATGTAGACGCTTGTGTAGAAGTAGTAGTTTGTATATGCGTTGTGGTTGATGTCGCTGTGGGATTAAGTGAAGACGTAGGATTATTTGTAGGTATTAATGTGGTTGGTGAAAGCGTAGTTGTAGCACTTAGATTTTGGGTTGGTGTAAATATTGGTGTAGTGGGCCCAGAAGTTATTGTTGGTGTAGAAGTTATTCTTGCAGTAGGAGTTGGAGTTTGTGTGGGCGTAGTACTTGTTGTGAAAGCGACCGTTGGTGCTGATGTAGGTGTGGGTGTTGAGATTTGGGTAGGAGTAAGTGTTGGAGTTGGATTGGGTGTAGAAGTTATTGTTGGCGCTGCAGTGGGAGTAGATGTGGGAGTGAGTGTTTGCGTTTGTGTAGAAGTCGAAGATGGAGTGGGTGTTTGTGATGAAATTAACGGAGAAGTTGATGTAGGCATGGGAGTTTGTGCGGGAGTTGGAATTGGTGTTGCAGTAGGTGATTGTGTGAGAGTTAGAGTAGGTGTAGAGGTTGGCGTCGGAGTAGGTGTTGGAGTAGGTGTTGGAGTAGGTGTTGGAGTGGGTGTTGGAGTGGGTGTTGGAGTAGGTGTTGGAGTGGGTGTTGGTGTAGAGGTTGGAGTAGGTGTTGGAGTAGGTGTTGGTGTTGGAGTAGGTGTTGGTGTTGGAGTAGGGGTGGGTGTTGGAGTAGGGGTGGGTGTTGGAGTAGGGGTGGGTGTTGGAGTAGGTGTTGGAGTGGGTGTTGGAGTAGGTGTTGGAGTGGGTGTTGGAGTGGGTGTTGGAGTAGGTGTTGGAGTGGGTGTTGGTGTTGGAGTGGGTGTTGGTGTAGAGGTTGGCGTCGGAGTAGGTATTGGCGTCGGAATAGGTGTTGATGTAGGAGTTGGGGAGGGTGTAGGTGTTCCAGTAGGAGTAAGTGTTTGTGTTGGTGTTGGCGTGAGAAGAGGAATTGGTGCAGGAGTTGTATATGTTACTAAAATAATGTTTTCGTTCACCATTGTTGCCAACTTGACGTTAAAGTATGCAGGGTACACAATATTTGTCGTATCTACAACGTCTGGACCAAGGCTACTATCACTATAAAAATATTAGAAAAAGAGGTTATTTGTTTACTTACTCGTAGCTTCCAAAAATTATGATTTGTCCATCAGAGGTTAACAAAAGAGTAATATACCCAGCTGCACATTGTACCACAAACTTGCCTGATAGTACGCCACTCATATTTGCGGCTGTGGGTACATATCTACTGATTGTTGTACTATCTCCAAGTTGACCTATGCTATCATTGTTTTATAGACCATTATAAATGAATTTTTTTACGAATTTGATCCAAAAGAGAACACTAAGCCATCAGAGGTTAACAATATGGAATGATACTGCCCTGCTGAGCACTGTACTACGGTCTTTCCGTACAATGCTCCATTAGCATCAACTAGAACAGGTGTGCGTGAAAATGTACTCACTGAAACATTACCAAGTTGTCCAAATCTTGAAGTTTAAATCAATGGTATCGATTGTCCTTACGTATTGTCTCCAAATGAGTACACTTTTCCATCACCAGTTAGTGCTAAGGAAAATGAGTTCCCGGCTGAACATTGTATAATGTTTTTATTGCTCAAGAAATCAATAGGTGTTGGGATAGTAGCATTAGGTACGTTTGAGTTTATACCCAACTGGCCTTTACTGCATTTCATTGTTAATCAATTTATAAAATAAAGTACTAACTTGTTTCTCCCAAACGAATACATCACTTGGTCATAAGTCAAGATTAATGAGTGGTACCCACCACCAGAAAACTGCTTTATGGTTTGGGTTAATAGCAGACCTGGTCTTGAAACAAGAACTGGTGCCAAGGCATTTACTAAAGTTGAATTGTATCCAAGTTGACCGTCGCTAACTAGTTAGATGAATGCATATATCAGCATACCTGTTGCTTCCGAATGAATATAGAAAGTTATCCGATGTTAATACTAAAGAGTGCTGAAGTCCACAGGATATCTGGGAAACAATCTTTCCATTTAGGAGACCATTTACCGGTACTGCAAAGTACTCAGTGATATTGGTGAATCGATCTATACCAAGTCTTCCATCTCTACATTTAAGTGTTGATAATATGAGCAAAGACCACCCTTACTTATTAGATCCATACGAATATAGCAACCCGTCCGAAGTAGATATTAAGCAAAACATGCTTCCGCAAGCAGCTTGTACAACGGTTTTTCCCGATAGGTATGAACCATTTTCAATTCGGGTTGGTAAAAATACATCTCCACTTGCTGAAGAACGACCAATATATTTATAATCGATTCCAAACGAATAAGCTTGTGCATTGATACCGCATATGAGGAACCAATGGATGACCCACATACACGCAATCAACGGTAGATCCATATTTGTTGAAGTTTACAATTATTTATTTACAGTTACCCAATTAATTCATTGTGCATCTTCGTGCTCAGACAAAAATAATTTGGATAATAATTTCAACTTATACAGGCCTACGATAAAACAACTACAATATCGAAGCGCATCTCACTAGGACGGCTTGTCTAGACCTCACCATTCATGGAATAGTTATATTTAGCTAACAACTAGTCTCGGAGACATAATATCTGAAGGATAGTATCAGGAAGCTGGAATGCTAAGAGGGCTCTTTTAGTTGTTGAAAATATTGACAAGATCATTTCATAAACTCGTCTTGTAATTTAAAAGGTAAACTTCTCCAAATCCAGAATAGGCCAAATCTTATCCATGGGCGACATAAAGAAAGCAGAGGAGAGGGAAGAGAACTTAATAGATGAAGCTCAAAGAAACGCTACTCTCATTTCTCTCTTTATTAATATCGTTACATCTTTAAACACATCACACCCGCTGCGATTTATCATTTTTAATTTTATGTCATATACTTTTCACGCAGTTCTTGGAAGCCTTTGCTTAAAGTATTTCAATCCGAGAAGGACGTCATTTTCAACATTTTGCATTGTAGAAATCATTAGAACATCAATAGTTTGCGCGAATTATTCCCTTCTGCAGATAATTGGAGGTCCGGAGTCTCCAACAGCAACAATGTATATTGTATCAATTGTAAGAGGAGCAATTTACTATAATGTTACAGAAAGTTTCTACAAGAACATGAAGAAAAACGAGAAGGAGGTGGCTAAAAAAGTATGGATGATAATCATCGTATGTAGGTCAATTATGTTCATATCAACTTGCTATGCGACCCAAACTTACCTTAACATTAACATTGTGCGGATTCAAGAATCTCTGGTAATGTTAATTTCATTCCTCATGGCGTCTGTATTGGTTCGTGGCTATTCAATAAAATATGTTACTCGTCAAGCTAATCTTGCGGACGAGAGTTATAGAAGAATGTACATGCATTCGCCTGTGATGTTGTTCTCTTTAGACAGAGTTGAAAATAAAATACTAAGCTCTAATCTTCTTGCTCAACAAACAACAGGATTCACTGCGGACGAACTTAATAATGTTTGTTTTATAGACCTGTTCACACCGGACAGCAAACAAATTGTGAGGGACATGTTTACAAAAATAGACCACACAACATCTGAGGAGCCTGTGGCGTGTGACAACCTTATTATTTGTACAAAAAACAAATTACATAATAAAGAATGTAATGATGTGAGGCATGTCTCAATGAGCATGTCATATTTTGATTCGTTGTTGTATATAATTCTCCACGACACGTCAGTGGCTTTTGAATCTATTTTGAAAGTTGAAAAATTGAATCAAGAGTTGACCAGAGCCAAAGATCATGCTATCAACGCCAATCAAGCAAAGTCCCAGTTCTTAGCATCTATGAGCCATGAAATACGTACGCCTCTACACGGAATCATGTGCGCTTGCGATCTCCTTGCAGAATCTAATCTTAATTCAGAACAAAAAGACTACGTGCATGTGATGAGCAACTCTAGTGATTTGTTGTTGCACACAATTAACCACATTCTAGACTTTGCAAAAATTGAGAGTGGTCACATGGACCTTCACCTACAAAAATTCAATGTGAGGGATCATTTACACAGGTCCTATAATATTATGAGACTTCGTGCAAAAAAGAAAAATATTAGTTTAGAATTAGAAATAGCTCCCGAAACTCCCACCATGTTGCTTGGTGATGCGCCTAGACTTGACCAAGTCATTGTTAATTTGGTCAACAATGCCATCAAGTTCACACATGAAGGTGGTCGTATTGTTGTGTCCATATATCCCTCTCCTTGTTCCATTCCAAATTCTAGTCTACTGGAAGTAAAAGTACAAGACAATGGAATAGGAATTCCTTCTCATCTTCTTCCATTGTTGTTCAATAATTATTCTCAACTTCATGGTGGTCATTTTATTAATGGGACTGGATTGGGCTTAGCCATCAGTAAAAGTGTTGTTGAAAAGATGAAGGGTAAGATGTGGGTGGAGAGTGCAGAGAATGTGGGTAGCACCTTTTATTTTAATGTTGTTTTGGGCAAATACCACGAAAATTGTACAATAAAGCTTATTGAACCTGCCGCAAGGCAATCTGACATTATGACTGACGACAACTTTAACCCGATTTTACAAAAGATCCTGATCGTAGAGGATAACATGATAAACAAGAAAGTTTTAAAAAGTCTATTAAAAAAAATTGGTTGTGTGAATATAAATGTAGCCAGTAATGGCCAAGAGGCCTATATGGCTTGTATGAGAGAGCATTTTGATCTAGTATTGATGGATTGTAATATGCCAATTATGGATGGATATACATCCACACAAAAGATCAGAAGTCATCAAAGCTCTTCTGGTCAACCTAGAAGTAGAATAGTTGCATTGACTGCAAATGCCACCACATCAGAGAAACAAAAGTGTTTTGATGCAGGTATGGATGCTTTTGTGAGCAAGCCAATTAGAATCAATGTCTTGAGGGATCTTGTTGGTTCACTGGCTGATGAAGAAAGAATTACATGATGAAATACAATAAAGAATTAAAGAATCGGTTTTATACGCATCTCGAAGGTAATAAATACTACCCTGTGACTGATAAAATAAATAGAAGATATTTTGTTGATGTGATTTTATTTATCTGTCACAATGGATGTGTGAGCGCTCAATGATGTTAACTTGCGCTTCCTTTCGTTGATTCTCTTTTCTACATCTGCTAAAAGCGACTGTGAACTTCTCGTCAGTTCGTGATCTTCTCCCAAAACTTGTTGAGTCATCTTGTACGCCTTGCTTAATAATTGCTGAGCTACATCAAGTTTGTTGTCCTTTATGTATATTAAACTTAAATTGTGGAGCGACAAAGCGTAGTCGTAGGTATTGGTTTTATAATACTTCTTCCGAATGCTCACAACTTTGTTTTGATACTCCAATGCCTTTTTTATCTTGTTTTGATCCTTCATAATCATTGCAATATTTTCCAGAGTCAATGCTATTGAAGGATGACTTGGGTCTTGTATTCTCTCCCTAATACGAAGCGATCTCTCATAGTAGTCAACTGCATATTCCGTCCTACCTTGTTTATCGTAAATTACACCAATGTTGTGGTTCACATCGGCCAAGCTCAACCTATCGTCTCCTAGTATATTCTCGGCAAGCTTTTGCGCTTTAAAGAATACCTTGAGCGACTCTTCATATCTATTTTGGTTACTCAATATGAGCGCCATATTAACTAATGCTGAAACAGTCCCAGGGTAGCTTTTTCCAAATTTATCCTCTAGTGTTACAACGCATCTTTCGTACTGTTCCATAGCCGCGGACTCCTGTCCTTGAGCATAATATACGATACCCATACCCAAAAAGATATTAGCCATCATTTCAGTGTCGTCGATATTACTGCGACTGTATAAAGATAAACAGTCTTGAAAACGATCCAATGCATCATCATATCTACCTCTGTCATAAGAAGACATTGCTGAATCATATTCTCTGACGAGTTTGTCGACAGCAGCTTCAATGCTGATCTTTTTATCTTTTGGAAGATTCGAGCTGTTATGGTCAATTGCCTTCTTCTTATCTTCGGCTGTTATTCTTTGTTCTCTTGTAGGTTGAGTGGGTGCTTGAGGCTGTGATGTACTCTTTTGAGGTAAAGCCTTCCTCTCAATTTTTGTTGGTTGACTAGTCACTGTCAATATTTCAGAGCTATTTGGCGCTAGCTTTAATATTTCTTCATCGTCTGTTTCGGCCTGGCTGCTTTTCCGCTCAATTTTTTGACTCGGCTTTGATGGTTTTGTTGACTGAAAATTTTGCGCTAATCGGCTAGTGTTGGCAGCAGATGCTGATGGCGCTCTCTTCTGTTTTGTAGTTGAACTAGATCTGGGCTTGGCCTCGGCTGGCGGAGGTTCTTGACGGATATGATTATTAGCTATAGGTTGTTGCTTATCTGCTATGTTTGCATTTGCAGTAGATTGTTTAATGTCCCTTTCTGGTGGTGCATCCCTATTTCTTTGAATTAACCTTGGTTGCTGAGGTTCTTGATTATGTGATGTTATAGTTGGCTGAGAGAGTTGGGGTGGCGGTACTTGACGCTGTGACATTGATGGTTGTTGCTGTTGTTGACTGAACATATTTAAAGACGTCTCATTGGAAGGAAGTCTTGTATTTGTTTGCATTCCTTGCAAAAAATCATTCAACATATTGCTTTGAGAATCTTTTCGTACTCCATTAGGTTGCAGTAGTGGATTGGACGATGTGTTATATTTTGTTGATAGTAAGTTGTTTGGATTTAGTTGATTAAGAACTGGAGGGCCTGACTGATCTATCATTGGTTTTGTTTGTTGTGACAGTCCAGGTTTGTGATTTAAATGATACGCAGGTGGTGGCTGTGGAAATATTCCCATCATATTCAAATTAGGTGGTTGGGGAAAAGGTGGCGGTCCCGACATTGTTGGATGTGGACCCCAAAGTTGTCGCGGCTGTCCAATCTGTGGTCCCGCAGTAAAATTACTTCCAAATGGTTGAGGCATGGGAAATTGAGCTCCAAATGGTTGTGGTTGCATACCTGGAGGTAGAAAAGTTGGAATAGTAGGACCCTTCATAATTTGATTCATAAAATCACCATTATAACCTGTCATGTTATTCATCATCATATGATTCAAACCGGGCGGCTTCATCATGTCCGACCCGTATGGTTGATTCATGTTGTGGCGCTTAAATTTTACCGTTACAGTTGATTAAGATGCACACAATTGGTATAACGGAATGGAGGAAATCTATTTGTTGTCAAGTATGGTAAAAGGGGTTACTTTATTACTGTAATAATTAAATAAATAAAATACATTGTGTTACATCTCCTCCTCTACCAGACTTTGGTTAAGTTGATGATATTTGGCCTGTCTATCACTTGATCTAGAATCGTCGTCGTTATCTTCATTATTGTTGCCATCCTCTCCCTTCAAGAATGCTACAAGATATGCAAAACCTAAAACGCATAAAAACACGCCAGCAGGTGCACCGATATATACAAAGAAGCACGCTATCGATAAACTGTTTGCGTTAGAATTGTTCACATATTTAGTTACGTTATGTATAAGCAACATCTAACCATGAAATTTCCCCACATGTAGTTAATTCCTGGAATGAGTCTCCAAAAGGGAAAGGGAAATTCGAACAACGCTACAAATACTCCAACAATTCTACTGTTTTAATTTGAAAATTTTGATTTCGAACATACATTCCATATATTCCGAACGGCATACTATAAGTCGGCCCAGGTATAAAAGCACATCCTCCCAATATAATCGTTACTAACCCAACCACCAAACCAACAAAGAACACATATCTTGCAGAAAAGTAAATCAATTGCAACAAAGTCTACTCACCTTCCAAACTTAGGAATTCTTTCTAATTGCTGTTTGCAGAATGTTTTTGCTAAATCTAACTTGGCGGAAAGTGGAACAGATGATGCTAAGCCTGGCACCTTTGACACAAATTGCATGATTACTGTTTTAACTGTAAATGTGGGTTGTCATTTACAATTTTTTAAATGGAACATGAAACGGAACTACACAACCTTTCATAGTGATGATGATATGGCCGAAGAGCCTATGTCTCCTACAGATTTATTAACAAGCCCCTCTCCGCAAAAAAGAAGAATACTGGAAACATTCGATGCCGACGATGATTCTTGTGTAGAATTCTTTGAGAAAGTCACTACAATCGACGAAGACATGAAGATGAGCGAAATGAACACTGAGCCAAGACTGCCAGAAGACTTTATAAGTATGATTATAAAGAAAATGAGCGTGACTTCAATCACGATCTCTATAGATAGAAACAACTCGACGGTGAGGTCCATCAAAGAAGCAATATACGAAATTAATGGAATGCCCATCAACATGCAAAGACTGATTTTTTGCGGTCGCAATCTTCCAGACATTTTAAGCATCAGGGATAGCAACATAATCGATGGTTCGGTATTACATTTAGTGGCAGCCATAACGGGTGGTCTTGGTCTAACCGTTCGAGCCACTGTGTGATCACATGTTGATTTTTTCACAAGAACAAAGATGAGAATTGAAAGATTTTTATTGTCGACCCTTTTGGTGTTTCTCCAATGCATATGTGAAACTCTTCCGAAGACCACCGGTCAATAACCCCTTCAATGTTTGGGAGAAGCTTGATTTAAATGTAGTGTCTCCGATGGCAGGTATCAGAGATGACAATGGTTTGTTCTTCATAACTTCTCGGACCTCAAAAGGCAGTTGCGACATCCATTCTCTTTTCACTTCGATGGACATGTGAGTTCGGTAGGATTCATTACCCGTTTTCTTGAAGTAACTTTTTTATTGCGGGCTCATACAATTTATTAAAACCTTCTTCGTTTGCTTTAACAATGTTTTTTACTTTATCTTTGTTCTCTGCTCGGAGATGGAACCTAATGTCTCCTCTGTATGATAATGCTGCGATGCATTCATAAAGTTCTGGTATGGATATATCCACTCTTGGGTTACCACTCGCCGAGAAAGTGTCAAGGTCATTGCTTTCAACAGCTTTGAGTAAAAGTGCAACAATTACAGCAGAGTTTAAATTTTTATTAATAGCTTCTTGTATACTAGGAAGATTTGGAGGGTAGTATGCTTTTTCATCTTTGATTATGTACACAGGCTTGTGTAACCTACCTGCAACGTACATAGTGTCCCAATCTTGTAGATCCCTTACAAGTCTTTCGGTACTGATGACTCCATATTTCCAATTCCTGTCCTCTATTGGGACTAGAGTATTGTAGTATATACCAGCACCGCTGTTCTGCAGTGATACAATGGAATTAGCTCCCAAATTCCTCATAAGTGTTGCGTAATGGTGTGGATTTTGCTGTAAGTTTTTTTTGTGAAAAGTGTGGGGATCGTCGACTGCGACTATGAGATCTACCATAGACTTTTTTCTATCCTCTTCTTTATATCCTTTTTGAGAGAAGACAGCGGATCCATATGCGCAAGCCCATCTTACATCATCAAAGGGTAAGTTCCTCTTCAAGATAGACCCTATTGACGGAGCTAGTGAACTGAGAGCCATTGCCAACGTTACAATCTAATCAAGTTGATTGATAGATTAATCAATTTCACAAAAAATGAAGACTGCATTATTGTGCTTGTTCCTAAGCGTGTTATTGTTGCAAGTCGTGTTGGTGGACTCCAAAATTTCTTATCAACAGTTTGCAAATGCTGTTACGAGTTCAGGATATCAGAAACCCTCTGGAGATAAATACAATGCTTTCATTAATAACTATGAGAAGGCAGGTGGCATCACAAGCAACAGAGAACTCGCAATGTTTTTGAGCGAAATCCTTTGGGAGTCAGGTGGCCTAATCTACAAAGAGGAAATTAGATGTAAGCAATCAAAATGTCCAGGTGATTACCGAAGCCCTGGAGATGACCCCCACAAGTTCTACTATGGTCGTGGATACATTCAACTCACTTGGTCTTACAACTACAGGGATGCATCTAAAGCACTGTTTGGTGATAACAGGCTTGTGAACGATCCCGACATGGTTGCTCGCGATGAGGTTTGTCAAATAACTTTACATGTTTATTATAATAATTTAGAATGTCGCTTGGAAAGTAAGTTTCTGGTTCTGGCGCTACAGAGTCCGCACTGATAACAGAGTTTTACAAGGACAGTTTGGAGCTGCCACTGACAGAATTAATGGTGGCCAAGAATGCCATCCCTGCAGAAAAGCGTGCAACAACCGCTTCAATATCTACGGTAAAGTATTGAAAGCATTTGGTATTTCTGAGAGACCCAACCCTCAAGGATGTTAAAGATAATAAAAGTATTATTGAACTACCTGATCTGTATCTGATACAGTTTGCCCGATCAACCGCACACAGCGGTTTTTAGACCAAAAAACTAGAGTAAAAATAGATAAAAATAACAAAATGTTGTCCATCTCTGACTTCGTCGCATTCATAAGCATTCTTACTTGCTTAGGTCTTAGTACGACTTTGGTTGTTAGAGGAATACAAGGAAAACATCATCATAGAAAAAAGAGAAATCAGCGTCTAGTAGATTCAATACTAAAACCATTTTCAAGAACGTTAACAGATAGAGAGAAGGATCCATCCAGACCAAGAGAAGCACCCGTTCCAATACCCTCTTACAAGAGATTCAACTGGAAGACGTTCTTGCGCGCAACTGGAGTTAGGCTATCAAGAAGAGAAGTAGGTTTGTTCTACCAACTAAGACAAAAGGTATGGAACATCAATGAAGATGAATACGTCAAATGCTTCAAACAAGACAAGTTAGAAGGTGGTGGAAACCTCGGCTTTTCAGGTAAGAGAAACATTTTACAATAACTAAACATTCAAGGTGCTGCATTCTTTTTCACACCCAACGGTAAGAGGTTCATTGTCAAATCTCTACCCAACGAGTTTGAGTGGAAATTCTTTTATGATGATCTACTAGTAAGTTACTTTAGTTACATGTCTGAGAATAGAGATTCTCTCTTGTGCCGCATTACTGATGCACTTTTCAACTTGGATCTCCGTTTCTGGAACTGGATCAGATTAGGCACCGCATCAAACTTTTTGGTCATGCAGAACAATCTCCCTGATTTTAACGAAGACAAGGGCTGTAAATCGTATGATCTAAAACCTCAAGATTACCTTCGTGCTGATCTCATGGTACCGATGAGTTCTGAACAGGAAGAGACAATGTTGTTCCATAAAAAAGGTATAAAATTATCAAGACAGAATTATGACAACCTCATTACCGTTCTTACAAGAGACTGCAAATTCTTATCAGATAAGAAAGTCGTTGATTATTCCTTGCTACTTGGCATTTATCCGATAGAATGTGTCGACAAGTTGGAACAACCACAAAACTTTTTTAGCGGAGTCATTTCGAGTGATGGGAAATTTGTCTACAGGATCAGCATCATTGACTACTTTTTTTCACACAAGACGGCACCAACAATTATTGCGAATGTAGCTGACGTCATTCCAGGAGATCAAGAATTTACATTTACCGATAAGCCAAGCAGTTACAGACAAAAGTTTTTAGACATGGTCAAAGAGTACATTGACGTTACAGACTAGAAAATACATTTTAATAAACACAACATTTATTTCTTCTTTTGATTCTTCTTGACTTGTTGTGATGTCCCACCGGTTGTGGCTTGCTGAACCTTCTTTGCGGGATCCCAAACCGACTTTAACTTTTCTAGAACTGACCAACCTTTGCCAGAAGGATCGAGTCTTATGCTCTTTTGCGCCAACTTGATTGCCTCTGCATGTGCATTGCTCTCCAAAGCAAACACTGCCAACAAGTACAACAAAAAGCCATCTCGTGGCTGTATCTCATGTTCCGCCCATAAATGTTGTTCTGCCAAAGTCCAGTTCTGCGCAGCATAATAAATCTTGTACAAGGTCAAATTAGCAAGTGGTTGACGAGGATCCAATTGAATAGCCTTTTGTAAAGCATACTTTGCATTTTCTGCAAGTTCACTGGCCAACAACAACTTACCGGCAATCAAATAAGCAGCAGCGCTCTCATTATTACGCAACAAGGCCTGTTCGACATGAACAAGACCCTCTTTCAACATTTCTACATAATCGAGTCCGACATTTGGATCTTGAGTGGAAGCCAAGAACAAATCAACAAGTGCAATTTTTAAATGAACAATAAACAACAAATCGGAAGGAACCTGGTTGACCACATGCAAATAACACAAACGAGCAGCTTTAAGTATTCTATGACCAGTAAAAACATCACCAGCAGTCAAAACAGTCTGCCAAGTTGACTTCTTTTTTATTGCAGCTTCAATCATTTTATTTCTCCTGTCAACCATGACATTTGCAATCACACACATGAATTGCGCATCCATCTGATCATTCATTTTACCCATCAAATTCTTGATCAAACTCAATTGTGCATTTCCATCACTCCTGGTCAAGTTCACAATTTCCAAATCCCTCCATTCCAAATTAACGCTGGTCAACTTGTCCAATACCACATTACATTCCTTGACCAAATCAGAATCTAATTTTGAAATGGCCACCGAAATGGCGGCTACTAATTCTCTAATCGTCAAATCGGATGGATCAAATCTCAACGCATGTTGCGCCATTCTCAACGCGTATTGTAAAGTAGGCACTACGGAGTGATATTTGGGCGCCATTCCCATTTCATAATACAACTGCGCCAACACCTTCATTCTTTGTTTGTATTGTAACGGATCGTTTTGAAAAGTGACGATCGCCATTTTCGAAAAACTTTTTTGTAACAATTGAGAAGCGATGTGGCTATATAAAGAACTACAAGTGGACTTGATTGTTTTTTCTCCCACTTGTTTGATCCAATGTAATTTTAATTCGTGATGATTCGAAATGGAAATTTTGTAATCTTTTTGTAAGGATTGAATCTGAGCGAATTGGGTCCATAGAGAACCCATCCACGGATACATTCTAATGGCGTTCATCAACTTGAATTTTGCTTGGTCGAATTGATCATTCATGATTAGAATTTTCACTTGTAAATGGATCAATTTCGAATCGAAATTTGGAAATTTACAAATGGCATGATTTAGAACCTTTAATGCATTTGGAAGAGTAGATGACGATAGGGACGCCAATGAAGCATAACTCAAATGCGCATCAATTTGATCGTTCGAAATTTTGATGGCATTTTCGAATTGTTTCTTTGCGTCTTGCAATCGATTCATTCCATAATAAAGCTTGCCCAATTCGACAATCAATTGTTGATTTAAATTTCGATTCGAAAATTCATCAATCATTTTTTTCAAATTTACATCATTTTGATTCAAATTACACTTGGCTTGTAATAAATGCAAAAATTGAGTATCGCTCAATTCATCGTGATTGGAAGACGATTCCAGAGTAGTGATCACATTTTCGAATTGATTCAATTTCAAATACAATCTAGCAATGTTACCCTTGACATTTGCTTTTCGAAATGCTTCCAGGGATTCTTGTAAATTACCCAATTGTTCCAAACACAATCCTAATAAATTCCAAGAATTACGATCCGAATTTCTCATTTGTAAACATTTACGTAACGGATGGATGGCATCGTGATGACGACCTAATTGATAATTAACGAATGCCAAATTGAAATTAGAATCGAATTGATTGGGTTTGATCAATGTGGCATGTTTGAAATTACTGCTGCTAATTTGCAACGCATTCGAAATGTCGATTTTCAAATTTAACAATCCCAATCCGATCCATGAATGAGCATTGGTGGATGGATTCGAACTTTGTGATTGTAAGAAACAAAGTTTAGATAATTCGATTTGGTTGGTTTCCAAGTACAAGTAACCACAACAATTCCATGCCACGTGATTGTTCTTTTCGTTACATTGTAACGAGCGCACGAAACAATGTTGTTTGATTAGTAATTGATCATTAGGCACGTTACATCCATAAGCCGTCCAATATCGATGATCCATCGGTTTCATTCGAATTGCATTTCTAAAAGAATTTAAACATTCTGATGATGATGATGGAGAAATTAATTTCAAATGAGATTGGGTACAACCCAGATCGTACCAATGATCGGATTGGTTCGGTTCGATTTCGATTAATTTTTCGTACGAATCGATGGCCAATTTCAAAAAATGAATTTTCAATTCGAATCCATTTTTGAACGATAATTCTTGATTGGATGATTTGAAAATGGAATCGAATAAAATTTCAAAATCTCCATCCATTTCATTTTTCGAATGGGATTCATAAATGATGGAATCGGAAATCATGTAGAAATGTTGATTCAAATCGGCAACTAATTTCAACACCCATTTCAATTGTTTAGATACGACATGTTTTCGTAATTCGTCAATCACTCGAATCGCTTTTAATAAACAATGACTCGCTCTGTTCAACAATCCCTCTTCGATTCGTTTCTTTGCACATTCGTATAACGACTCTGCTAATCCTTTATAAGCAGGTACATACTTTCGATCCATTTCGATCACTCTCAGGAACAATTTCCTACTATTGTAAAATTCTCCCAATTGTAATTTGATCTGACCGATTTGTGAGATGCTGTAATTTCCGAACGGATTCAAATCTTGAGCTCGTTCGTATGCTCGTAAGCTGGCGCTGTATTTTCCTTGTTCTAAATAAGTATCTCCTAATCCGATCCAACATTCTTCGTCGGTCGCTACTACTCGTAACGCTTGTTGAAAAGCTTGTTGTGATTCTAATAGGTTGGTTCGTTGATAATAATAACCTAATCGTTTCCATGCCCACGAAGATCGATTATTTTTTTTCGTACATGATTTGGCCATGTGTACCGCTAATGTGATTTGGTTGGAATTGGCGTATAGGTTCCATAAATTTTGACCCGATTCTGATTCGAGCGGATTGAGCTCGATGCTTTTTTTGTAACACTTGATTGCTCTTTGTGGATCGTTTTTGTAAAGGTGTCCGAGTAATGTAAATGTGGGCGCGTATGGATGTAATTGAGCCGATTGTAATAATAGTTTTTGAACGATTGATCTGGCGTCATTGTCATTGTCATGATCGGTATTGTCGTAATGAACTTTTGCTAACCTGTAGTAATGTAGGTAATTGTTGGGATCGAGTTGAATTGCTTTTTGTAATAAATTGACTGCTGATGAGTGGTCCTGTCATGGGTTAGTTTACGAAGCGAATGTGAAAATTACTTTTTTTAAATAGGATATCCATCCCAGTTGACTGGTGCTTTCTGGATTAGAGTCGCCGACTTGATTGTATAATTGTTGTGCTTCGTCGAGGTTGCCTCTTTGTAAATGGATCTGAGCTAGTGATAATGTTGCTTGTATGTTGTTGGGTTCTAACGAAAGTGCATTGTTGAGGATGGACTCTGCGGAATCATTTTGAAGAATGATTGCTGATTGTGCTTGGCGAACTAATAGTTGGACGTGTAATCTATTCATTGTTAAAAATGTATTGACTTGAAGTGAGTGGTTACTGTGAAAGTTTTGCATCCTTTTCTGAAACTCTTTTTTGGACTTGTTCAATTCCTAACCGACAACACTCCATGGATCGCATGTGCCTACTTGTTCTTGCGCAGCGATTAGCGTACGATAACCAACCACGAATGTATTCTGGAGACATTTGCAACCCTTTTTGAAGAATGACCTCAAGGGCGTCCTCTTGGGATGTTTGTGACAGGTCGTGGAGGATCACATGGGACATTCCATGATAGGGATGAGCATGTAAAAGTCTTTGTTCTAGAAAGGACTTGTTGGGTAGATCAATGCCATCTTCTTCGGCAAATAGTAACAATGTAGTGATTCCGAATAATGAGGCTGGGTGCTTCTGTAGTAGCGACTTGCACTCTTCCATGACTTCATCTCGTGGGGACTTGTTCTTCGGGTCATTGTAATAAATTGTAAGTTTTCGTTGAATGAACTTTGTTTGGTAATTTTCAGGTACGAATAGCTTTTGGTTCAATTTGCTTTCTCCAATTAACATCTCTGCAAGATCGTTCCATTGATCCACCTTGTCTGATGCTTCAAACTCTAGGATTGCCTTTGGACGATGTTCTTCTCTAAACTCTTCTTCTTCCTTTTCGCTGACTAGTTCAGAATCAGGAGGCATCAAGTTTGATAACTCTGTTGCAGATAATTTTGTTTTGGTTCCTGCGTTACGCAGAATTTTCCTTTCAACCTATAATGTGAGTTATTTTTGGAAATGATCGATGTGAAGTACCTTATCACGTGCTTCTTTTAAATGTGCCTCAAAGTAAGTGTCTTCTATAGCATCAATTTGTTTGGTTTCTTGCACCTCGTAGGCTTCTAAAAGTAGGATCAAGTACGGGAATCTTTGATCTATTGGTATTTCTTTATTAAAGGCAAGTTTTTGAAGTAATTCTAGTCTCTAAGAATGTTAGTCAAAGAATGTCGACATTAAAGTTACGCACCTCGCTGGAGTCTTCGTTCAAAGTTAAAACTAACTTCTTTGCGTATGATAAATACTTCTCCTCGTCACTGATCGGTTACAATTGAGTTATTGATCATGACATACTTTTTGGATAAATTCATTAGTTTTTTATAAACTACCGGCAGACTATCATCATCCTGTTTAAGTTCCAAAAGTTCAAGAAGACCAAGCCACGCTTGCAGGTTTTCTGGTTCGATTTCTGTAGCTTTTCTGTATGCCGCTTCTGCCTGTTTAATTGTTAATTATGTTCGTGTATAGAACATACTTGCTGTGATTCTCCAGTTTTGTTCAGACAGTACGCAATAAATACTAAACCAATGTAATTGTTTTTATCGATCGTAACAGCCTTTTTTAAATGTTTTAAAGCATCCTTATATTCTTGCTTATCTATGTGTTCTTTTGCTGTCCGCAGATGTGTCTTGACTTCTTTAGTGCTCATGTTGTTACAATAGATTGGTAAACCCTAATAAAATGAACGCAAGAAGCCTTGTCAAAACAGCACAGTACAACTTTTTAAGAAGGACATTCCATTCCTCACCAAAGTTGAATGGTGGTGGCGGACATCATGACCCCAACGAAATTAAAATAGGAAACTTACACTACTCTCCAGGCCCAACAACAGACGAAAATGGTCGTTTGTTTGGTATTCCTGTACGATTCTTTATACCTCATCGTGTAATAAACTTTTAGAAAGGTCAAAAGCTCAAAATGACTCACATCGAGGCTGTCTCCACAATAGCTGTTGGATTGACAATTGGGCTTACTTTGATTGGTTTGTATTATAAACCCGATTACTCTTTACAAACATGGGGCTACCAAGTACGCACATTTTTTCATAGTTTTAACATTTTTTTTTTTAGGAATATTGTAGACGCGTAAAGGCAAGAGGCGGAAAAACACCAATAGAAAACATGCAAGACATGAAGAACGACGACCTCAGTATAAAATATGATTAAATTGTAAAAGAGAGGGGACATTTATTAAACTTTTGTTTTATTAAACTTCGTTTGCTCAGTTATAATTGAATAAACTTTTGTAACCAATACATTTAAACAAAACCAGTACATGTTATGTAAAGGAGAGGGTTCAGTGTAAAATCTTACAAGAGCCAAATTAAGAAGAATTTAAATAATTGCTTTGGTTCAATCGAATTGGTTGCGGTCTATTCGCTACTTTAGGTTTAATATTTCTTTTTGACTTCTGTTCCTCTTCGCAATTTATCAACATAAAGGCAGTGGTTTTATTTAGTGAAAAAAACGCCTAAAAGTTACAAAAATCCGTATGGATTCCATTCCGCACGCATTCTGCTGCGAGGTTATCACAGTTCTCCAACAAACAAGAAACTTTCGGACGGTCAGGTGTATATATGAGGGCAATCATAGAGTAATCAAGCAGCAAACAAATCCAACACCTCAGCAAGTACAGGTTTTCAAAAGGGAGTACATGTTTGCTGCTCTACTTTCGGACTCAACAAGATTCCCGAAATGTTACGGATTGTTAGAGTTTGAGGGGGAGAAGAAGGAGATTATTCTGATATATGAAGATGTTGAGTGTAGTTGTATTTTGCAACACATACCGAAAAATGGATTTAGCATCCCCAAGTTCTTGGATATTGCAATCGGGGTCTCCGAGTGTTTGAAAGAAATACATGATAAAAACATTATCCACAAAGATGTGCAACCCAACAATATTGTAAGTGGATCGAGTTGCGTTTTCTTAACATCGATAGGCTATAAGAAGTGATGGCGTGATGATGCTTGGTAATTTTGTTTGTTCGACCAGAATGTATGAAGAACATGCATCAACAAATATAAACAAGACGTACGGAACCGCCGAATATCTATCGCCGGAGCAAACCGGACGCATTAACAGAAAAATAGATTATAGAAGCGACATTTATAACCTTGTAAGTCTACCGACTGGGTATTTTTAACTTTTTGTAGGGAATCACATTTTTTCAACTATTGAGCGGTCACCTTCCTTTTCAATCTACAAACATTTCGGACCTACTCTACAAACACATTGCAGTAGAGCTTCCACCTCTTCCACAAAACGTTCCAACAGTTTTATGCGACATTGTAAAAAAAGTTTGCAACAAGGATCCGACCGACCGATACCAAAGCGTACAAGGACTATTAAATGATTTACATCATTGTTGTAATCGATTATCAACAGTCAACAATCAAGATCACATTCAATTCTTTACGATAGGATTAGACGACTCGACAAATCATAAACTAACTGCACCCGGTAAACTATACGGAAGAGATTTTGAAATTAAAAAGTTACTTTCTGCATTCGACTCAATCTCTCTCCTTCACAGTTCAGAAATTGTTTTTGTAAAGGGAGAAAGCGGAGTGGGAAAATCGGCTCTTGTTTTTGAGGTACAAAGACTGGCTCAAGTACAAAAGGCGTACTTCTTGAGCGGAAAGTTTGAACAGTTGCAGACGAGCTCTCCATATAGTGCTATTATTGTGACCATTACGAAGTTAATTGAACAAATTCTCACAGAAGATGAGAGTCAAATAAAAATATGGTCTGATAGGATTATTGAAGCCATACATCCAAATGGCAGTATTGTGACGGATTTGATTCCAATTTTGAATTATTTAATTGGCGTCCAACCACCGGTACCAACTATCTCTGCTATAGAATCAAAAAATAGATTTGATATGGCTTTTGAGTCCTTGTTATCTGTTCTTGGTAAACATTCATCTCCTGTTGTAATCTTTTTGGATGATGTTCATTGGGCTGATCATGAAAGTTTCAATGTGATCAAAAATATGGTAAAAAGTGCAAATATGGGTAACATGTTGTTAGTTTTGTCATATCGCACCAATGACAGCAACATTGATATTGACAAACTACAACTTGACCTAGACTCCGTAAAGAACTTGAGTCTGTCAATAGTACACGAAATATTTTTGACTGATATAAGTAGACAAGCCATACTGGAGTGGACCGCCGACCTATTTCAAGGTGTCTCCAAAAATGACTTAAATTTGTTTTCTAATGTATTGTATGAAAAAACACATGGTAATCCGTTCTTTGTAAAGTTGTTTATACAAAATCTACTTGATGAAAAGTTGTTGTACAAGAGCAATAGTTCTTGGAAATGGGATGTTGATCAAATACGTCAGCAAAGTGTGACAGAGAATGTATTAACTCTTTTGCACAAAAAAATGCATCAGTTATCACCCGAGTTAACATCACTGTTATGTTATATTAGTTGTTTAGGCAACGGAACGCTAGTGGCAGACTTTGCACTTGTTTTGGACACAAGCCAAACAAATCTCTCTAGCATGTTGTTGCATCTTTATAATGTTGGGTTTATAGTGTGCATAGAAGATACAATCTATTTTTCACATGACCAAATCCAATCTTATGCTTATTCTATCATGTCTCCTTCTGAAAAATCAAAATTACATTTTGAAATTGGCACCAAACTACGAGATATTGATCAATTAAACAAAGGTAGAGATTATCATCTTGTAAATGATGCCCTACTTGATGAAATGATTGAGTTAAATCTTGAGGCTGGAAATAAAAACCAATCAACTGCGTCTATTACAATTAGCTCCAATTACTACAAAGCTGGCTTATGGTGTGTTGAAAAAAAATATGGAGATCAATCATGGGATTGTTGCCATGAAAGTTTGTTTTCTCTATACATGGGCCTTGCTTACAATTATCACTCTGTAGGGAATCATGTAGAATCTGATTCCATACAAGAGATGATTGTTCCTCATGCAAAACACACATACGAAATTATTTCTATTATCCATTTACAAATGAATAGTCTTATGAGTCAATCCAAATTCAAAGAAACTATGGATGCAGGTCATTCATTCTTACACTTGTACCACATAATTGATCCAAACCAAACCATCTTGGATTGTGATATTGCAAAAGAAACAATAAAAGTGAACCAACTTCTCGATAAGAGAAGAAACTCTCTTGGCATATTAGATTTTGTTCCATATATTACAGCAAATATTGACGAAGAAACAAACCATAAATATATGGTCATGTCTCTTTATGTAAGCTGTGGGTACATGTTAGGTGATATTGTCTTTTTTAGATTACTGGCCACAATCATTTTAAGACATATTTTGGAACAAGAAATGTTGTATCCTACTTTTCTCTATTTATTGATTTGTTATGCGGCTACAGAGAGATCAACATCTTCTCAGTTATGTGCAGAAATTGATGTCGCCATCAACCAATGCACTAGTTATTTCGGTCCAGATAACCAATTCACCTTGTATGCTAATCACGCTTATTTATGTATACTTCGGCACTGGTATCACCCTATACATGAACACATCGAGATGCATAAAATGGTTTATACAAAAGGTATTTCCAGTGGTAATCTTATGCAAAGTGTATTTTCTTATGGACTTGCCGCTTATTTTTATTCATTTTGTGGCCTGCCCATCAACTCCACGTTGGAGTACATTAATAAAGTAAAAATAACGGCAAAGAGATTGAATCAAAACATAACACTGGACCTTATTTCTGTTATTTCAGTTTATAATCAAATGTTAAAAGATGATTTGAGCGATGCTGCTATAGAGGGTTTGATATCTGATCTTGAACCATCTGCCAAGTCTGGTTTTAATGGGTGTAATCTGAGCACTCTTTGTTTATTCTTTGATTCTGTCATTATGCAAAAAAATGATGAGTCGTTAATTGATAACAGACTCAATGTCATCAAAAGAGTTGATAGTTTGAAGAAAGGCTTTCTTAATAGTACATATACCTATGCTTACTTCAATTTTGTATCTTCTTTGGTTCTAGCGAGAATTTATTACAAACACAAATCAATTTTGGATACAAATACAAAACATTGGATCATGGAGCGCTTGGATCAAAACCAAGAAGAAATGCTTATGTTTTGTTCAAGTTGCATTGATAATTACTCTAACAAGTATCATTTAGTAAAAGCTATTATAGCCAGTTTAAACTGTCAAAATGATAACAAGTATCAAGTAATTGGATTATTTGAACATGCTATTGAGCTTTGTAGAACTTACAATTTTGTACATGAACATGCGATAGCTTGTGAATTTGCAAGTGAGTTTGCAAAAGATATTTTATTGGTTGAATATGCAGATCAAGCGCTTGTTCGTAGTTTTAAAAGTTATCAAGAATGGGGAGCTACTACCAAGGTCTTACAACTTGTAAAAAATCATCCTTATTTGGGGACAAAAATCAATGCTCAAGATGTAAATGTAATTTATAGTCCAAATGCAATTAACACCCAAAATATATTTCGTGCCTGTCAAATCATATCATCTACCATAGACAATAGTGAATTGTTACAAAATGTAATGAAAATAATCATTGAAACAGGAGGTGCATCTAAAGGATGTATTGTCATTAATAATTATGTAGTGGCTCAATACATGGGTTTGAACCACATTGACACACTTTGTAATATTCCATTACATCAATTTCAAAATGGTTGCATCGAGATTCTTAACAAAGTTCAATCATCAAAAAAAATGATTATATGTGCATGTGCTTATAAAGATCAACAATATTCACATATTCCTTACATTGCTAAACACTGTATCAAATCAATCATTTGTATGCCCATTATGCATCAAACAGAAATCAATGCTATTTTGTATATGGAAAACAACATGATCTCTAATTGCTTTAAAGAAGAGCAAACAAGCGTTTTGAATATTTTAGCAATACAAATTAGTATTTCACTTCAAAATGCAAAACACTTTAAATCTCAAGTGGAGCATACTAAAGAATTAACAAAAGCAAAAGCAAGTAGAGATCAAGAAGCTCTTTATAGAAGAAAACAAGAGGAATTTGTTGATCGTATATGTCATGAAATAAGGAACCCTATACAAGGCTTAATTGGATCATGTGATATGATTCAAGAGAGCCTTGATACGCTCTCACCTTATTTAAATTATGATGTGGTCAAGAAACATGTGGATACCACAAAAGCAAGTCTTGAGAGCATACAAGTGTGCGGTAGATACCAAAAAGTCATTACTGACGATGTGTTAACGCTTAGTAAGTTGGAACTAAATAGAATGAATTTGAGTTTAGAGCCAATGAATGTAATTTATTTAATTGAAAATACAATAAAAATGTTTGAAATTGATGCTTTACGTAAAGGTATTTACGTAAAGTACAAATCCAATGACTTGGGTGATTTTACAATCTTGGGTGACTTTAATCGTATATCACAAGTGTTGATTAATTTGGTCTCAAATGCAATCAAGTTTACAATTGTTGGTGGTGTTACTATTTCTTTATCATGTGAACATAAAAGTGATAATAAAGTTGAACTGTTGTTTGGTGTCGAAGATTCTGGAATAGGAATCAAAGAAGACCACCACGTGTCAATCTTTGAAAGGTTCGTTCAAGTCCCAAGTGCACAATACAAATTAGACAACTATTCCGGTAGTGGATTAGGTTTGTTCATTTCCAAAATGTTAGTCAACCTGATGGGTGGTCGAATATGGATCCAAAATGCATCTGATCACATTGGTAGCTGTTTCTACTTTACTATACAATGCGCTCTATCTGATATCCCACCACCTGCATTACAACAACCGTTTGTTGATGATGAACAGGTCGAGTTTATTGATCGTAAACTAAAAGTGTTGCTGGTTGAAGACAACGCAATCAATCAAAAAGTCATCATGAGAGCAGTGTGCAGTTGTAACTGTGAGTGTGATGTCGCTGGTGATGGAATACAGGGATTACAAATGTATAAATCTAACCATAACTATGATTTTGTGCTTATGGATGTATCAGTATGTACATAATTGTGTTTTAGTTGTATTAACGATCAATAGATGCCAAATATGAACGGACTGGAGTGTACAGCAGAGATAAGAAAGTATGAAGAAGAGAAGGAAATAAAAAGAGTCTTGATCGTGGGTTTATCTGCGAATGCAAGAGTTGAGCACCAAGAAGAAGCCTTTGCATCTGGTATGGACCAGTACATGGTAAAACCTGTTCCTAGAAATACAATCCACTCCATCGTTACTGCATATAGAAGTAACAACATACGGAGGAAGAGTAAATAAATAGTGTAGTATTAACTTATTGGAGGAACGAGATTAATTTTGTGAAGATAAGAAATTGTTTTGATGGGATGCTTTTGGAAATATGTAATTTGCATCAGCGTAGCCACTGAAAATCTTACTACGAGCACAAAAGAGAATAAACTGTTTTTTAAATCACCATTGCCGGATCTTGGTCATCGTCTGAACTCAATCATTGTAACCACAATCATGTTGACTACAAGATGAAGCACTGCTATAGCCCAGAGGCATATGTTCAGAAAACAAAATTTTATTAGTTACACCAAAACTGCAATGGCTCCTATAATGAGTGCAAGTCCCAGTAGGAGATAAGTATGAATTGAAGCACTAGATGTGACAATCCTATCTGCCTTGAACGAATCTGTTGTGCTTGGGACTGGTTTGTTATTGTTATCAACAGCGGGAGCGGTGGTTGTTTGAACAATGCCATCTGATGAAGGTGAGAGTGCATCAGCGCTTGTTGTTGGAGCATCTACTGGCGACTTGGAAGCAGTTGCAGTCGGTGTTTCAGGAGCAGTAGTTGGTGATTTAGCAGCATCACTAGGTGCTTTCGTGGTAGAAGTAGTACTAGGAGCACTGGTTGTATCTATAGATGGATCTGCTATTACATTAATCAATAAATCAGATGCACGTTCAGCACCAGCCATAATTGTGGCCACTGGATGTGCAGACAATGTACCAGGATAGATGGAAGCATCTACAACATGTACGTTAGATGTACCCCTCACTAACAATGACTGTGGATCTACTCCACCTAATGAAGCATCTTCTAGTAGTGGCACAGTACCCGTGAAGTGATTCATGATCATTTTAGAGTACGTGACTCCGTATTTTTCTTCACCACCAGTTATATAAGCTCTACAGTCGCTCTTCGACTTCGGATTCAAATTGCTATGAGAGTAGCCACCTGGTCCAAAATGAACACTTAGTTGTGGATTTTTAGGTAAAATGTCATTAAGGAAAATATAAAGAGCATCGACCATGTCATTAAGGTCATCTTGATTTGTGAAATATACACTTGGGTACTTGACTGAATTGTTTTCATCCAGTGTTAATCTTGTTTTGCCTTTTTGACTCATGTGGATTAATAAAACTTGGAATTTGTTTGCAGAGTTGACATTTCTGTCGTAGCCTCCAACTCCAGATGGACTAATCATGATTTCAATGTTGGGTCTAGATAGATTTGGATTGCTCTTGAAGTGAGCGAACAAGACGGGTAAGTACTGAGTGAACGGTCCTGTTCTCTCGTTAAGATACTTTATAATATTAGGATTGTTTGAAGCGCGGTCATTATAGTTAAAGTTTGGTGAACCTTGGTAATGTATACTTAGTTGAATACCAATGTGGTCACTGAAACTTTGACCTACAGCAGGATTATTTATTTTAAAATATAAACGATTTCCAATTGAGCTTTCGCTTCCCTTTGGTCCTACTCCTGATAGATATAACAACTTGGTGTCAATCATGGCGCCAGCACCTAGAACAACCCTACCGTTGTTGTTGAGCGAGGCCGTATGCAATGTCCCTTGGACGGAAGTACTTTGCACATCCATACGATTGCCACGTGTGTAGTATTCAACACCAGTCGCTCTCCCTTGGTCATTTATTACAATCTTTGTAACTTTTGATAATGTTAAAATATCTAAATTGGAGTATTTGCTCTTTCCGTCAACTCCGATTATTCCTGAGAGGTATCCGTCGACCACACCACCACGCTGACCGTTACCATCACTGACTAGGTATGGTCTGCTGTAATAACCAAGTGGAACGTTGCCAATGTCGTCAGATAAGATGGATGTGTTCTTCTCTAACATTCCCAACTGATCGAAAGCCACTCTAAAAGCATCGGCGATACCAGTTTCATAGTTTTTATTATCAGTTGACACTGTGGGGGCAACTTTAGTTTTTCTCATGACGCGTTCAAAGTAGGGTTTCAGGTCGTTGAACTTCCAACCTTGTGGCCACTTGTTCATGTCTTCTTGAGTGGCACTTTGGAAGAGCATACCATTAAATTGAGAATTACCGCCCATTGCCATACCTTGCCAAGTAAATGGTGTTTCTTTGAGTTTGTATTGTTCGCCGAGAGTGGTCCATGGAATGCTGCAGTACTCTCCGGGAACGTCAACGTATGTTATTTTATGTTGGTCTTGTGCATATGGAGGGAAATCTCTTCCACCAATGCGATAAGCTTCGCCTTTTCCTGCTTCTATAAGTAATATCTTCTTCTCTGGAAATTGTTTTACGAGACGTGTGACAACGATACTACTGGCTGTTCCAGAACCAACAAATATCAAGTCATATTGTGCATATGTACACGCTACAAGCCATAGAATACAAATCAAATGTATTGTTTTCATTTTCGATATTTCATGATATTTCTCCAGCAACACTTTAATGTCAGACTTCAGGGGAGTTCTGAAAATAGATTGGACTTGTCATATTTGACGAAATATATTTTTCTTCACCGAAACTTTCTATTAAACAATAGTACATACCATACCTGGTAGTGAATGTAGATGCTGATTTCTATTTACGGTTTGAAGTTCGTATATCTCTTACCACTCTTATTGTGACACATGTTGATACAAATTGATTGGAACTTTACTACCAATAGAAGACTGAGTGGTTTAAAATAATCTAAAGCACAAGAAGCTTTGAAAGAGATCGCATGGATGAGTCAGATCCTACAATTTTTTGTAGTGGGCATGCATTGAAAATCATTTGTTTATTGAAACATTGAACAGATCTGCCGCTTCTTCATACATACATCATGCAACTAGCTTGTTGCACTCATGTTACTAACCATCTATTGCCAATTATTTTACTACATGTTCACCGCACAAATGTTTAAATTGCAACAGTTCATTATTTGTCCTCAACATAATAGTAGAATTATAGTTCTCCTAATTGGTCGGTATAATTCATGCAATTAGTCATATAAGTAGTTATTATGCGTCCTTGGTCTGTTCATAGTATTAGTGCTCTATTTGTTGATTTATTTTTGGTCGAATTGACTTTGACACCATTAAAAAAAGAAAGAGAATGAGTTACTGCGCAGCGTCCCCAATTAATGGTGTGTTGAATCTAGATGTGACCAGGACACCTACCAGCACACCTCCCATTCACACACCACTAAGAATGAAACTAGGGTTGCAAAATAACGAAATGCTTACGGAGCTAATCAAAGAGTACAGTTTTCCGTTTGAATCTGTTTTCGACGATGAACAGTGCAGAAACTTGCTGCACACCCATCTCCTTGAATGCCACAACGAGTCTCCGTATTTATTTATAAAGGAAACCGATAATTTTTCAAACATTTTATCACAAAGAAACCGAATCAAGCGTGCAAGAACTATAGTGGACTCATTTGTTAGGATCGGGGCCAATCATGAAATCAACCTGTCACACAATGTAAGAACCAAGCTGATTGATACAATAGAGATGTGTATGGATGACGAAGCAATAGATTTAAGAAAAGACTTTTTCAATGAAGCCCGTACAACAATCATTTTAGAACTCAAGCAAGATAACTATCCATCCTTTGTGGTCAGCCAAGTTTTCGTCAATCACCTTTACGAACGTGCAAAAAAAGACTTTACCTTACTGGATCAAATAGGAGTTAAAAACACAACAACACCAGAAAAAGAACTTGATGACAGCGACTTGGCTAGGTCGAACTCTTTGGACAAACCACCAAGAAGAACATCAAACTCTAACCGCTCAAATACATTCGACGTGGACCTGAACGACCCGACTGCCAGTGACATTGACTTTTCTTCAATCATACGTGACTGTGAAGATAAAGACATGTGGAACACTATTAGTTCAATGAATAGTCAGTTTAGGTATACGCTAAAACAATCAAAACAAAAAGTTTATAGAGGACAAAGAGGCTTACGAAAGTACTTGGAGAGAGGTGTTGTACCGTTTCACATTGATCATGTATTCAGAGTCATTACGGACGAAACATTACAAGCAGAGATGGATGCCTCGTTAAGTTCCAAGACGACATTGTTCGATTACATTGAGTACACAAAGTATGCATCGTCCATAGTCTACCAAAAAACAAATCTTCCATTTCCCATCAAAAATCGTGATTTTTTGTTTTCCATCACTTGGAGGAGAGAACTGAACGGAAACCTTACTTGCGTCAGAAAAAGTCACATTAATCCAAAATGTCCTCCGAAAAGTAAGTACGTACGTGCGCTTTACTTTGGCGGCATCTATCTTGAAAAACTAGACGAACGGTCAACTCAATATTCAATCATTTCATTGTATGACATGAACGGATGGCTTCCGATTAAATTAGGTGGAAAGTTATTCCGGTTAGGAGATCAGACATTTCATGACCAACTGATGATTTACTTGAGTGATAAGAACGAGGAACAAATGTCAGGATCGGATTTGAGACAGATGGATTCAATCAAATATGCAGACAAGTACAAATTAACCAGAAGCAACTCAGTCTTATCTAGATTGACTGTGTGAGAGATGACAAACTTTAAGCTGTTTGTTTAGGAAAGAACAAACAATAGGACATCACCAAAAGTCAAAATAAATGTAAATTATAGTTTATTATTTGTTGGTTCAATCGTTTCCAAAGAACAAAGTATAGCAGATTCAAAAGAATGAGTCGTCGTTAAATTGGTTGTTCTGTTTGTTAATATTGTTGTTACCATTGTTAGTGCTTGGTTGTGCCACAAAGTTGTCTAACAAATTATCAAAGGACATGTCAACGTTTTGTTGAGGAGGTTGCTGATAAGGTTGTTGAGGTTGCAATTGATTCGAAAATGTTGGTTGGGAGGTTTGATAAGGCTGTTGTGGTTGCAAGCTTAACTGGTCGAATTGATTTGTAAACGTTGACTGGTTGTGAGTGGTCATTGGTGTAACAAAGTTCTGTTGAGTGCGGTTCGTGGGAGACAACATGGGTTGGTCAAAATGTGCCAAAGCGGGGTTGGAACTGGGCATGACCGGAGTTGCAACACTAGAAGTCAAATCAGAGAAGAATGGATCATCATCTCCGAATAGATCAGCAACAGGAGAAGGTTTAGGTTGTGATTGACGCCTCTGGTCTGGTTGGCCGTACGAACTTGCTGTTGGGGTTTGTCTCTGGACTGGCTGTGATTGGCGTCTTTGAAGGTGGATCTCATCTTCCGCATGAGGACTTGTTGCGAATGGATCAATGTCTCTTGATTGGACGACTCTTGGTTTAGGTTCTTCTACACTTTGATTTGCTTGTACGGAAGGTGTATGGGAATAAGTAATGGGTTTGATTGCTGATGGGCTCAGATTTTCCTTTGGACACACTTCGGCTATGGTTACCATCTTGGTCAATAATGGAGACAGTCTTTTTGAGTAATCAACCAAATTGTGGACTAGTTGCTGCACCATAGGATCAAACAAGTCTTGTCTTCTGTCCATCAACTATTCGTGGTCAGCAAAAATTGTTGAAGTGAAAGTTTACCTTTCGCATCATGTTTTTATTTGACAAGTTTACATCCTTATATAAACCTTCAAAACTCAAACGCTTGGTCTCTGCTTGTTGTAGTTTTTCAGGAGTGACTGTTGATCCCTCTTTTGAGTATATTCTTACTTTTTCTCTGTAATAGTCAAAGTTTGATTTTAGCTTGTTTCTTGTTTTGTGTCTTTCAACCATGGGTTCACATTGTGTCAAAAACTCTTTAACGGGTTGAAGCACGCCTCTTGTTACATTTGCTTGCTAGTAGAAAGAGTAAGCTTGATGCACATATTGACAAAACTTACGAAAAGCTTGGCACAAACAGAGTCCATTTCCTGGGCTAACTCAGATATTTGTGCCAGTGCGATAGATTTAAACTCATTTTCAATACCTTGGTATATTATTTCGTAATTATTACCGACCTGATAAACTTTAAATGGTGTTAAAAGTAGAACGTACAGATCTAAATATATGTAAGAACAAGCTGCATAAATTCTTACCTCATAAGACTCGTCAATAAGTAAAACCCGTTAACTAACTGCGTTACGTCTGCTGCAATACTTTCTGTAATCTTTTTCATGGTCTGTCTGGTTTAATTTATCGCGTCGGAAAAGTCTACAAACATTAAATTCAGACTCTATAGCATCATATTCTTCATCCACAGTTTGGGGTATACTGTCTCCCCTCCACCACTTGTACAGACCCCTCTGAATTCCCATTCCAAAAATAAATGTTGTTGTAAGGTTTGTTTTTGAATCAACCAAAAAGGGCAACTCAAGTTTGACAGTTTCAGCGCAATACCGTGAGAAGGCTTAATAATCGCTCAAACATTTGACTCAATTCTAAGATTAATCGAAGCAAAAAGACCCGCACCGCAAACAGCACCACCGATATCTAGAGCTTCAGCACTAGTTTATGAAGAAGAAAAGCTATGTGTAAGTCAGGGGTTGAGGGCTGTATTCCGTAAAACTTGAACTCTGTGGTTTTAATGCGTCATACAAAAACAAGATAGCCGCAGGTTCTGCGTATCGTAGCATGAGTGAACGTTATCTACAACCAAAAAACTTACT
>JAOPGA020001156.1:0-67502 GCA_026419775.2 Acrasis kona | reverse complement strand
TGCGTCTGGCGACTCAGTGACGGCGTAGATTAAATATGATTTTTYYAACATACATTAAAACATTAACCTCTTTCATAATCTTACGCCCTGACCGAGTTTAGTCATTAAAGAGTATCTACTCATGATAGAACCATCAGCTTGTTGTACTAAAAGATTCATTTGTAAAAGTCTTCTCTCGAAATCAACGTATAATTTTCCCCTCCCAATGTTTATGTCTCCTGATAGATCCTCTCTTATTACCTTGACAGATGAATTAAATCTGGGTAGCACTCGTCTACTGGGTTCACTTGGTGTGTGCGCGATGCATATGGATACAAGGAGAAGTACGCACACTAACCAATTCATGTTAAATTGTAAAGTCTTCAACGCCTGAAATCAACTCCGATATTTTGTATGGATGACCTCGTCCATTGTCATGTAAAAACCTAATTCTTTAACAGATACCACCACTCTAATTCTCACAAGCCTATAGTAAAAGCTAAAAACCACAACAACACCACATTCGCATGACGAGGCAAAAATTACACAATAATGAAATATACTTTAATTTGAATTAAGCTATTCCAATTGTGTAGGAGCTATGCATTTTAAAAATAAAGTTGAGAAAACACATCATCAGGGTTTTAATCGTTGTTGGTGTGAGAGATACACATGGGAATATTGATCACAGTGTGAATGGATGTTGGTTTCTTTTATCACAGAGCTGATAATATATGTGAACGAAGACATTGTGTTGATACGTAGCTGAAAATTTAAAAACCCCAGCAGTATCAAACATAGTCCTTTGAGGAGGGACACCCACGGATTAAGTCAAAGCGCAAAGACAAGCGGGTATTACTCGAGTCCCGCTTTCGGAAAGCTCTGCAGTCATTCGCCAAATTTCACGAAGTCAATCTGTTACAGGTCCAAAATAGGATATACTCTTTGACATGATTACATATCAATCACAATGGAGTTCCGTAACAAACCACTTGTCAAAGTCAATCACGTAAACCTATAAAAATGGTGTCCCGGACTCCGTCATTCATCATACTTTCTTTTCAAAACACCACTAATGAGGTTCATCATCTTGGCTTTGTTGTTGTTCGTTGTAGCATTTGTCTGCGCGGACTACATTGAAGTCCAATCCGACTCTTCCGTCCAAGCTCTCTCTGATAGAAGAAGAGGCAAGAGATTCTCACAAAGACGTCAACCAAGAATCCAAAAGCCAAAGGTCCAAGAACCACAGGCACAACAAGCTGAGCCTGCCGCTGAAGCCTCCGCAGAAACCCCATCCGAACTTTCCGACAAGAAGAGGGCAAAGAGATCCAAGCCAAAGAAATCAAGAAAGTCCAAGGGTAAGAAGTCAAAGAAATCCAAGGGTAAGGGTAAGGGCAAGAAGCCAAAGAAGGACAAACAACCCAAGGAAGAAAAGGAAAGTGCCATCTCTAAGATAACCGAAAACATTGGCGCCGTTGCAGGTGCAGTCTCAAATGCTGTCGCCGAAAACGCAGCCCCAGCTGAGGAGCCCGCTGCTGCTGAACCAGTTGCAGAGGAACCCGCAGCCGAAACTCAATCCGACAAGAAGAGAGCACCAAAACGCAGTGGAAAGAAGGGTGGTAAACGTGGTGGTAAGAAGGGAGGCAAGAAAGGTGGCAAGAAGGGAGGCAAGGGTAAGAAACCAGCCGCCCCAGTAACACCAGTCGAAGAAGTCACAACTGCCGCACCAGAACAACCAGCCGAAGAGGAACCAGTAGCTGAAACTCAATCCGACAAGAAGAAGTATAGCAAGAAGGGTGGAAAGAGATACAAGAAGAAGAAGGGCTTCTGGGGCAAGTTCCTAAAGAAGGCCGCCAAGAAGGCAATCAAGGTTGCCAAGGTTGGTGCCAATATGTACATTGATGCTAAAGTAGAACAAAAAGTCGAAGAACAAAAGGAACAACCAACCGAACCAGCAGCAGAAGCAGCAACTGAGCCAACAGCAGCAGCCGAAGAACCAGCAGCCGAAACCCAATCCGACAAGAAGGGTGGCAAACGTGGTGGAAAGAGAGGCGGAAAGAGAGGTGGCAAGAAGGGAGGTAAACGCGGTGGAAAGAAGGGAGGCAAGAAAGGTGGAAAGAAACCATCAGCACCAGTCACACCCGTGGAAACCACACCAGCTGAAGTAGCACCAGAACAACCAGCCGAAGAAGCACCAGCAGCAGAAGCCGCCGAAACTCAATCCGACAAGAAGAAGTATAGCAAGAAGGGTGGAAAGAAATACAAGAAGAAGAGTTCATGGGGCAAGTTGGCCAGAAAGGCACTCAAGGGATCTGCCAAGGTCGCAAAGGCAGGAGCCGAACTGTACATTGAAGCCAAGGTTCAAGAGAAGGTTGCACAGCAACAACAACAACAACCAGCAGCAGAAGCAGAAGCAACTGAAGCAGCAGCAACTGAAGCAGCAGCCGAAGAGCCAGCAGCAGAGACCCAATCAGACAAGAGAGGTGGCAAACGCGGCGGAAAGAAAGGAGGTAAACGCGGTGGCAAGAAGGGCGGCAAGAGAGGTGGAAAGAAGGGAGGCAAGAAGGGAAAGAAGGCCCCAGTTGCACCAGTAGAACCCACACCAGCTGAAGAACCATCAACACCCGAGCAACCAGCCGAAGAACCAGCAGCCGAAACCCAATCAGACAAGAAGAAGAAAAAGAAGAACTTCTGGCGCAAGTTCGGCAAGTTCGCAAGGAAGGCCGCCAAGAAGGCATACAAGATTGCCAAGGTTGGTGCCAAGATGTACATTGACGCCAAGGTTCAAGAAAAGGTTGAAGAACAAAAGGAACAACCAACTGAAGAAACAGCAGAAGCAGCAACCGAAGCACCAGTCGAAGCCGAAACACAATCAGATCTATCCCGCAACGATATCGTCACTCTAATTTCTCAAGTTGAAGTTTTGAAGAAGGCAATCAGAAACGTTCAAGTAAGAGAAGGCGATGATGAAGAGAAGGTCGCATTGAAGCAAATTGTAAACTCATTGTTGAACACAAAGTTGGCCCAAAAACAACAACAATTGAAGAAGTTCTACAAGATCAACAGAGTTGAAAAGTTACGCCAAAAATGCGTTAACACTTTCGGCAGAGCTGATGCTCAAGAATAAACTGTATATTCTGTTTACTAGTTGTTAAATATTTAATAGAATCTAAAATCCGTCAAATGGTAATCAAGTAATGACATAAGCATTTGCCATTTAACATTCGTTTACATTTTTATAGATCTTTTTTGTGATGTTCGTAATTTACTTTCGCACGGTTAATGTACCAACATTAAGAACACTTTACAGACAAACAATGTTAACTTTGGATCCAACAATACAATGGGGACATTTATTTCACATTCAAAGCACTATCACAAAACAAGTTTCAAAGCTTGAGACTATAACTACTTTTAAAACAGAACATGTCAAAACAAGAATCTTACTACGAAGGTGAAGGATGAGAGAAAAGGAGAGGATGGGCAAGAAACTTTTAAATAAAAGATAAAAGTACTTTCGTGTAATTATTGAAATCATATTTATACATGGTGATAGTCATTAAAATGTGGAGACGTTCATTCTAAAATTTCAGCGACGTTAGCCCCAATGTTGTTAGATACGTCCAAATTTGACAATTTCATTCCTCTTCTTCTTCTATCCTCAATCTCTTCAACTGAAATTGCATACACTGGTCCTACATTGTTCATAGGTGGAGCAGGTGCTGGCTTATCTTCAACGTTCATTAGTTTGTTCCTCTTTCTCAGGCTGTCATCTGATAGGACGAACAGTGCGAGCAACAACAAGACGAAAACTTGAATGCTTCTCATGGTTGAACTTTCTAATTATAAAGTAGTTTCAAATGTCATAGCAGGCTTTCCTGATATAGTCAAAAAGATGGATGTTACAAGTGTTGTAACTACTTGATTTTAGTTTCGTTTAGAATCGTTGGATTCTTTAACAATCACGCTTGCCACGTACAGCAAACACACATCTAGCTCAATATATAATGTTAGTAACAGAAATTTGAGCGATTGTAATGTGCTTTCCAAGTATGGTGTCCTATACCAACTACAGCCAAATTTGTCACGTTGAAAGAGACAATGTACGTCTCTAGACTTCACAGCTATTGTGAGAGCTCGACCAAATCCCCACTTGCGAATAAGAAAGCTCCGATAATAGCTCCCATTAACATAAACAAGGTCAAAAACAAAAAAAAGAGCAACTCAAACACTTCAACTCCGAACTCCATTGGCTCGCCTAGCTTAACAACAAGAAGTGACTCTACATTATCTTCATTGATTATACATCGCTCTACTCTACCGCCTGAGCTTGAGAGACCTAAAATCTCATCTCCTTCACATAAGCCCTCTCATGGAACTCGTTCTGATGACGTCAAGGCAAAACCAAAATTATCAATAGTTCCCTCAAAACTAATTGTCGTGGAACCATACAATGATACATTAACTCTTAACGCTAGCCCAACAACACCAATTTTGAAGCCAATTAGCCCAATTACAGCCGAGGCTATAATGAGAGGAGAATTAAACTTGGACGCAACCAACATACAAGATAATATAGAAGAAGTACATGATAATTTTCTGTACTTGAGCAGTTTGAAAAATAGAATTAATTCAAGGAGATTAACACCTGATGTAGTTGATGAAAACCAATATATGGATGATGACTATGTTAGATACGAAAAACCTCCAGAAGAAACTGTAACACAGACGAGGACTCGAAAATTTAATGAGAATCAGAAGGAGCTTACAAAAATACTAGACGAATTGTCAAATCCGAGATTGATGCAACACGTTGCAAACATGTTTGGTAATCCGGAAAAGGAGAGTGAGATCTCGGTAGAAGAGCAATCAAGACGCAGAAAGAATGCAATTGAGGAGAAAAACATTACAACAAGACACAATGAGGAAGAGCTGTCGAGAGAACTTGCACATGTACAAAAAGTAATCAAACGAGTCAAATTCTATGCATCAAATGGAAAGAATTTAGATTCAACCCAGTGTTTGTATACCTCATAGAAATACATCACAGGATTCCTTTTTAAATCTCAAGCATACTAGGGAAGGAAGCAAAAAGATTAATCTGTCCTTCAAGTTGAAAAAAATGTAATTTATTAAAATTCAAAAGTTTCTTTATGAAAGTGGAACCGTGTTGTTTTGCTGTTTCCCCACCAACATGCTGATTGTACTTGGTTGACCATCGCGTCAGGTCCACATGCACAAACCGAAATGTATCGACTGTTATCGTTTACTCTATTGTTCCTCTCCGTCGCAATATCACTTAAAAGTTGCTTAAAGTTTGGTCTTCCTTGGAATACTTGAGATCCATTCACTGCTGCAAAGTCACTTCCGTACACATCCTCTGTAACGTATAATTGTATTTCACAATGTCTCTTATCCTCCATGTATGTCTTGTTTTCAATGTTTTCGTACTTTAGTAGTTCTGGTAACATATTCCACATGCTATTGCTCTTCTTGACCCAAACTAGATAAACCTTCTTCATGCTGCAGCACGGCTCACTACAACGATGTCCTTCTACGATGGACTTAAAGAGACTGTACATTGCTGTTATGCCAACACCACCGGCGACAAGCACAATGGTGTCATATTCGGCGTAGTCATGACCAACCTCTCCATAGGGACCCTCCATGCGAACAATGGCATCATTGATGGAAGCTTGTTTGTTTTCAATTTTCTGAGCCCACATTGCCAGCCTTTCTGACCACCTGCCGCCGACGACTTCCTTTGGACCTGCCATGTTCTTGACAAAGATTGTAACTGTATTTTGAGACTCAGGATCTTCAGAGTAGCTTGCAATGGTGTATGGTTGTGCATCAGTCCATCCAAGGGTGCTGATTGTGAGGTAAACCCATTGCCCTGCTTTGTACTTGAACCCTCGCTTGTTAATTACAAGCTTGACAATGTTGCAGTTTTTAATGTACTCGACGCTGATTAGCTTGGCGTCCATAATGTATCCGAGAATTAGGCGCATGAGCAAGTCGACAGTGTATAGTGCAAGACTGATGGATATGTATTGTAATGTTTTACTCCAAATAGCGTGAATAACAACCATCGCGATGGCACCCATGTTGAGAACAATGTGAGACCAGAGGAAGAATCTCCAAAATCGTCTTCTAACCCACTCCAAAGACACGAGGGTACCGATTAAATAGCATGAGCCTCCAATCACTCCTGCCAATTTGTTGTATCTGCTGAAACTTGAGCTCCAACTGAATAAATTAATAAACCTTCCTCTGTTGACGGCATTTACTGTGAAGAATATCGTGTGCAAAATTACAATAAAAAGGTTCCAAAATGCCAATAGCCGGTGGTATTTAACGGCCCTCTCAAATGGTATACCGAAGACCTTGAACCATAATGAGTATCTAGCCACTGGAAGTATAACGAAGGAGGCATTAAGGACGGCTACCCAGCCTGTAGCTTTGGCCCATGTGACAACGCTAGATAGATTCCCTCCTGATGAGAAGTATGAGTATGCGAACCATACACCGCAAAGTGCAGAATACGCTAGGACGAAGTAGAGTTCCGAGAAGGTCATTTCAGCCAACAGATTATATTGGAGAAAATTTAGTATTTTATTATTACTCGTAGGTAAGATTTGTCTTTGTAGCAGGAAGTCAAAGGCCAGACTTCTCTTGAACTTGCCAGCAAGCTGAATAAGTATTCCTAGAACCAACGTGAACAGAATCACAGCGGCCGTCACGTAGAGATGGAACTGTGGTATGGTGGATCCATGACCGTGTCCATGATCGTGTGACGAGCCATTTCGTGTAATGTTCTGTGTAACGTTATGTATGTCCATTCTCTTTTTTTCTTGGTTAGTGGTGTGAAAAAGACATCCGTTTTTGTACACAACTGCGGTCCGACATGGTAGGACTTTTCTCAAAATCGGACCAGGCGAAATTAACTCCCAGATAGATTAAATCCGATCATTTGGAGTTCGCTCGCACGCACCAATACATTTCAATGGATAAAAATAAAGCATTGTAAATGAAATTATCTATCTAATAGTACTTAAACTGCAACAACCTCAATAATTATTTATTTCCTACCCTTGACTGCCTCTCCTCCAACGCATTTTCAACTTTACTAAACAAATCTTGGAACCTCTCTGATATTGGCAGCAACTTTATCCCCACCCATGCTCCACACTCAGCCTGATTTCCTCTGACCACCTACACTCTGAGATTGAATTATCCGGGCTTGCGACAATTGGCGAATGCAATAAGCTTATGCTACTCACGCTGTGTTTTCAAAACAATAGGTTTGGTCGAACCGTCCCGTTGTTAATCATTGTTTTGCTCACAAATCAAAACAAATTGTTGGATATTGTAATAAGAGATTTACAGCTCAATGTCGTGAATTCAATTTGACACTTTATTTTCATCCTCCTTAAAGAAGAAATAAATATTTTTAACTCTTTATTTTTAGTTTTCCTCTATTTAAAGAACGAGACAATTATCTTCTCTATACACAAAAAAAACACAACAACATGTCAACAGCAAACACTCTATTACCAACAACTGTACCAACAAAAGTTTTAGACGGTCCAGGAGCAACCACCGTCACTCAAACCACAGTCACACAAACAGCTTATGCCGCACCAGTCGAAGCCAAGTCACAAGTACTATCCCAAATCATGGGTGCCCTCATGGGTCTATCAATGTTTATCGGAGGCGTTCTACTACTAGTCGGTGCCGCCATCAGTTTGGCTGACTTTGGATATCACTACGTCGCCAGTGGCGTTCTCTGGATTATCGCCTTCTCCTTCTTCACATTAGCATCTGTATTCTCCTTCATTGGAGGATTTGACCTTGGAAACAAGAACTCAAGGACACCATATCACTTTTTGAACATCATCGGAAGCATTGCCTTCTTCTTGGGAAGCATCCTTATGATTATTGGTGCCGCTTTATGGTTATCAGGCACAGATAGATTTGATACCTTCAACGCCGGTACTATTATTTGGATTATTGGTTCCTCATTAATCCTTGCCTACTTCCTCTTAAGAAACTATGGTGCCATTGTGGATGGTATTTACTTGTACCACACCTACATGAACAACTTGACTAGTCGCACTAACGGTGCCACCACCTTCGAAGTTGCACCAAAGAGTCTAATCTCAAGTTTGTACTTGAACGGTATTGCAACAGTCATGTACACTGTCGCTTCAGTTCTTTTGTTGTTAGGTTCCATCGCATGGACTAGTTTCCTCAGAACATTCTTCAGCAGGTCATTCCAAACTGAAGCAGGTGTCTTGTGGGTCATTGCTGGTTCATTGTATCTAATTGCCGGCTTGTTACAAATTGCAGCACGTAGATAAATGTAAATAAAATTAATTTTGTATTATGCGAATGTTATCTTTCCTTATCGACAACTTTTTGGCATCTGTAAAAGAAAGTTAGGTGACTCATTGTAATGAAGGTTGATTCAACTCAACTTTAACGATTACTGCAATTGATGAGACATGAGGAGAACTATTAATTAATTTGATGCTCAAAGCTTTATATATCCGCCCAACAATGCTACGACTGGGAACTTAATCGGAGTGGACGCTATCGTTAGAGCCTTGAAGAATTCAATTTATCGACAACTGGTAATTAAACAATTCAAACCATTTCAAACAGGTACATTCTGCGTTTCTTAATTGCCTCACGCATGAAGCGACAGTGTTCCTCGTCAATTAAAGATTCAACTAAATAGAAATACTGTTTCGTGTGTTGACGACTAAGGCAGAATACACAGTTTTTCCTGCACATCAAGGTTATCAATCATGATAATAAAAAATTATATCACATGCATTGATGGTTTAGTGGTAGAATTGGACGTTGCCATCGTCTAGACCGGGGTTCGTTTTATTAGAAAATCCCCGTCAATGCAATTTTAACCTTCCAATAAATTTTGCGAGTGTTGATATTGTTCACTAAAGACCAAATTTGAGGAATGTCAAGTGCTTTTATCAACTCTCAATCCGATATGAATTGTTAAATAGTGCGACTACATAATTATACCCCTGGATTTATCCTTTAGTGTGTTCTGCACTCGAGAGTAGGCCATATGATAGTAATCATTGTAATTAGTGTCGTCTTTTTAAATTGACCAATGCAAGTCCACACTTATATACGCCACTTACTATAACAAAAATATTGAGTGATTTATGTGATAAAATCTGTTCCATTTTCCAATACTTTCTTTAAATAAGCTTACAAATAATTCATGTTTGACATCATCCGTCAGTCACCATATAAATAGATATGGGAAATCAAGTGGTAACGCCAGTTACTGAGCAGGAGATCGGTACCATTCCTTTGACTTTTAACAGGTTAAATCCAATACGTCACTCCGAGTCAAAAAAATATTTTGATCTGAAAGCTAAGGACGTGATACCCCACCGAGCAAGTTGGCGAATGAGTTCAGCAGAGCAGTTATACTTCTCAGACATTGATATTGTGTCAGCGGATAATAATCATAATGAACACCTCGCACCAAGCTTTATTAGGCTGATGAGAGACACGGTTCAACAAAATCTTCAATTCGTTGTAAGCAAACCAGGACTCCAACATGTTGTTTTGAGCGCGAACGAGACGGTCGCAGAGGACAGTGGTAATTCTGGTGGGTGGAACATTATTCCTATTAATGCGAGATACAAGTGGGGAGAGATATATTTTCTGGAGTTGGTCATTGAATGCATGAACAAGGACAAAATGGTGATGGTGGGATTAATTCCTTACTATAGACCAGGGCAGTGTATGATTGGTAGAGGCGTAAGTTAGTTTCATCAACTTTTTAACCTGTTTAAAGGGGTTTTGTGCAAAGCATCACTCGGATTTGCATTTACTGAACAAGAAAATACAAATTATTTTTGATTTAACAGACATGGGTGGAATTGGAAACATTTACACCATAATTGACGGATGTGTATGTGGGAAGGAGACAGGGTACCGGGCATTAAACTTTACACATCATGTGCCTATTGTTTGTCTTGGGTACGGATGTAATAAAGTCAGGATAAGTAAACTCAGTTGCCCACCAGACTTGAAGTTAATTGACAATTATAAGAAGGAAATTTTTAATCAATTTGAATAAATTTATTTGCATCTGATTGAAAATCTTCTTGAATAAGTACTTTGCTTTTAAATATCATATATTGTATTTTTCTACTAGGCTTCGTTATAAAGTTACAGTCATTAATAATCATTGAGCAATCCTTACAATACGAGACTCCAGCAAATATTTGAACATAAAATAACACAGCACATGCAATTGAATGAAAGAGACAACAACATATCAATACAACTTCTTCTCATCGAAAAAAGAAAAGCGCTGAAGAACAAAGAAAGGCTCTTGGGTGAACTCTATAAAATTATAGAGGACAATAAGTATGTTGAGCATTTGATAAAGGAAGAGAAACACAAAAGTAGGGATGCAGTGAAAACGTTAGGTGACGCCAAAAAACAAACCATTATGCTTATGTACACTCTGAGGAGGGAGATACACAAGCAAAAATCCATCAAAAAAGACACAGCCGAAAACAACTGTCAGATTTGATAATTGACATCACGCGTTCAATAATAAACTCTTAATTACGAGTATGTGAGGATTTATTATCACAAAGTACAAGACCTACAAATTGGCGTTTGGTCATTTACAATAAAGTTAACTTGATAATGTCCAGGAAGCAATAAATCAAAATCACACTGATAGGCACCATTATTCAAATCCTTGACATTACTCGACATCTCATCCCCAGAACCAGTATGCTTCACGTTACAAACAACCTTATCCCCACCTCTACCTACGCTCTTTCCCATATGATTTCTCAAGATCACCAAAGCACTTTGTTTACTTCCGTCCTGTTTCATCCTCACAACAATATGACTATTGTGTGGTGCCTGATCATAAGGATGAACTACAATTGTAGTTGGAGAGTTTTTCAAGTTCACATCACCAGCAGTCGCATGTTTCAATTGGGCATGGGCAGCATATTTTCCACTAACAACAGGTTTCCAACGGACAAGCAAGTGACCATTTCGATGATCAAAGTCGCTGTTCTGAGCACTGCGGACCACTAAAGGTTCACCTTGCGGTTGGTCCAACCGAATGTTTAAATCCAAGCGACGATGATCCACAGGAATCGTTTCGCCACTTTGGTTACGGCATTGGACGTGCAAGTAATGTGTTTGTCCTTCATAAACTCTACCAACTTCAACAAGGCTACTCTCTTGTGCGGACATGACCTCATCATGATAGATCAAAACTTTAAATGGAGAATTAAACAAGTGCACACCAGAAGAGTGCTTAACATGATAACAATATTCACCACTATTAAAAGTTTGTGTTTGGTCCAAGTTGACCAAATACGAACCATCTTTATTATCAACGATTTGTACATTTCTAGAAATTAAATTTCCGTCAGAATCAAACATCTCCACAGTAAACTCTTCTCCGCCACTTCTAATGTGATTACCCATTCGGTCCATGCTAAAAATAGTAAATGTGTTATTTTTACCGCCCAACTGTCTAGGTTCAAGTGCAGGTCCTCTCGCGCGGCAAAAGACGGGATGAAGTACCGGGTTGACCGATAGGAGAATTGGAGAATTCAACAAGTGATCGAATCCATCGGTGATGTGATTCTTACCGAGACATTCGATGAGGTAAATTCCAGGTTGATCGGGAATGATTTCCACATTAAAAATGCCGCCATTTTCTGATTTGTGATCGTTTGTGATTGTAACGGATTGAACGTCCAAAATTAGATTCTGAACATGGGGATCATATGATTCGTAACGATTAGCCAACATGATAAATGTGGATGGTTGACCATCTTGATTCGAATCGACTGGTTGACCATTACGATCGTTCAAATGAATGGAGTACTTTAGGGGCTGACCAACAATGGATTTAAAAGTATTGTGATGCGACTCTAATTTACTTAATTTTGGAATGGGTCCATTTTCCACATTAATTCTTAATGGACATCCTTGGAGGTGTTGTTGATTGGATTGTTGATTCAAAGTATCCAATTTAATGTGAAGATCGTATTGACCCTTTGTTAATAGTGGATCCAAAAAGTATGTGATTGAATATGTTCCATCATCAAAATCATGTAAAAATGTTTTAAAGTGTTTGGAAGAGATGAATTTTCCGTCAATGTTGCTTAACTGAACGTCGAAGAGTTGACCTCCGTGAGTGATGGGTTGTGATTTTTTGCTGAAGAGTTGAACGTGGAGTTGATTTTTGGAATTGGTTTGATGCGAAACGGTAACTTGATTGATCTTGCATTGTGATGGATCGACTTGTTCTTCATCATTGGAATCAATTAATGTTGATGACTGGTCGTGAGAGGTACTTTTGGATTCTTCCGGTTCTTGATAAGTAATTAAAGGTTTTTTGGCTTCGGCTTCTGCTCTTGTTAATTCATTTTCTCTAATCAACCTTCTTATTTGTGACTCTATAATGTCTCTTTCCACTCTCCATCCATTCTCAGAGTTCATGACCTGATAACTCATTAGTTTCGAATGACTCCTCTCAATTAAACGTTCGGCGTGGGATTGGGCCATTTGTGGTCTTAGGTCGTTAATAGGAACATTTTTTGCTGTCACTGCATATTCAACGCTCTCTCCTTTGTTGCGCCTCAAGTAGGTGATGAGTTCTCCTAGCATCAAGGGATCCAAAAAGATGGCATCTTCTCTTACTGTTGATTTGGTCCTGTGACAATCAAGTCTTTGTATGTGGTGGTTGATGGAAATCATTTCAAGAACGTTACGGAGTCCAATGTCGGTAAGGCCTGTTCCAATGATGCTTAGCGACTTTAATTTAATGTGTTGACCATCGCTCAGTTCGGGTTCTACTTGTTGTGCTACTAGAGCGTCGCAAAGATGACGAATTCCAAGATCAGTGATTTTATTGTTGAAGCAAAGATCTAACGATTGTATACGACTGAGGGGGCTCCTTAAAATGTTTGCAATGTATAAACAAGCTTCATCATCCAATAGATTTTTATCTAGTCTGATGCGTAATGCATTTATTGTTGATGGTGCATCGTCTTGGTTGACGAGGGCGACTGTATCGAAAAAGGTCTTTAATCCAACAATGGTCAACTGGTTCTTTCCTACATCAATCGATCGAATCAACACATCACTAGACCCATAGTACTCAATACCATCTAAAACTGTCGGACCTGGCTTATTGTTTGTTGACTGCGGAGGAAGTGAGGACTTATAAGGAGAATTAGACTCGATGGTTTGATGAAGCATTGTGAAGGCCTCTTGTATGAATATGAATTGCTTGTCCTTCATTTTACGTCCTCTTAGATTCAAAGAGAAACATTTAACTGGTTGTTGGTCTAGTGTACTTGTGAGTTGGGGAATGTGCTCAGGAGACATTGACACAATAACTTCATAAACGCTAGCAGGAGGCTCTGCATCCGCGTCCACTTCATCTTCATCGTACTCATATTCTTGATCCATCTTTACGACGGAATTTAGAGGAGAGATGGGAGAGTAAGGGCTTGTTGGTGACTTCATGGTTCCTTGGAGTTCTCTTGTGCGCTCTCTTTGTGCTGCATAGTTACTAAAATCTTGTGTATCAATTAAAGCTCCATTGCTTGTGAGTGCATTTTTCACAAGCACCGATCTTCTTTTAATCTTTTCGAAAATTGAACTGTTGCTTCTTGTTAGCTTGTGATGGATTTCCTTCGTCTCGACGCCCCTGTCTGTGCTCATGTTTGCATTCAGTCAAATGTCAAATACTTTTGGTTAATATTAATTGTTCCGGAAAGAAACTGACATTAACATTTTTTTGTTGCTCCAACGATTATCAGACAGTCGGAGAAAGCCATCTTTACGTATATAATCTGGAATAGCCTGTGCTTAAAACATCAAATTTAAAAATTGCTTCCAATTTTTTGTAAGCTTTGGTCAACTAAATAAAAAACAAAAATGACAAAACAAACCACCAACCCTCCCACAATCAAAGTGTATCAGAAATATCATTTTATAATAGCATCAAGAAATTGATTTTATACAAAACCAAACAAGGAGACTAAAAAAATACAAAAAGAACAAAAACCAAACAAAGAGAAGAAAAAAATTGTTCAATAGTGCTCTGACAACTATATCACAAAGTTGGAAAATGTACAACAGTAACAACTAAACGTATTACATATAACAGAGACTTGCCTTGTTCATACCATACAGTTGTAGATGTACAGGCCTCCTAGGTTTATATTGGAACAAGGTTGGAACTGTAGAAGCTTCTCTCTTCAGTTTGACTGAAAAAAGCTGTAAGGCCCCACCAAGCGAAGAATAATAAATAAAAAACGAAGAAGCGATAGTCACACTTGAAGCAAAGGTTGATGCTGTAGTTGATGTGCTTCTTGAGCAATTTTCGGTGCATGGAAACATTATTGAATAAAGCTACATTTTCTGAAGTACATGAGAAATTGTCTTTGAAAGTTTCAAATTGTATTTTTAGGTGGGAAAATTCTAAATGGGTCTACTGATGAATGCTCAATAAAAATGTTGCCAGGCCAAATTGAGACGCTTGCCAAATCGTCATGTATAACCTGCAGAAGGCAACACAAGCGATGCGATAAAAAATTACCCTCATGTGGTCTATGTTGCAAGAGAAGAAAGACCTGTGTGTACGACAACAAAGTACAATTCGTGGAAGAGAGAACCAAAAAACGACTGGAAGACCATCTTCCTGGTATACTTTCGGGAGTGGACATAAAAACAATATTGGCCAACATCATAACCTACAACATGCCAGTGGTCACAGAAGAAGCAATTACGAAAGCACAAATAATAATAGAAAGAGACAGAGAGGGAGTTCAGGTGAACGATCCCTCAATTTCCCCAGAGGAGTTGGGAGTGGTCTATTACGTTTATGCAATGTTATCAAAGTACTGGGGACTTCCAGAAGATAGTGGCAAGTACTTTGAAAAAGCACGCACTTTAGTGGCACCGTGCATCGACACGATAACCAACAATTACACAACCGCAGGTTGTTGCTGTTATTTAGCATCATACTGCGTAGTGGATGCTGACTTTCCACGTGCGGCTGTCTATGCAAGCCTCGTGAAACACTTTATAGATAACCAAATGCAACGGAACGCACTGGATCCAAGACTACTCTTTATACAACACGAGTATAGTGCAGTAATGCAGTTACTCGACAACCAAAAAGACATGCAACTCATTTTAAAGAGGTACACTGAGAGATGTTACTCCATCAAAACAATGTATGGACAAAATCCTCACTTCCCACAGTCCCCCTTTCTTACGGAAATGTTTTCCCAAGAACAAGTCGAGGCGCTTTATTCTGACATTTGCACCAACACAAACAATTCGCTTCCGCTTGGTTTGAACGGACTAACAACTATATCCAACATGTTTCAAGAAGTTTTCAACCCCACCAACCACATGCTTCAAATGAAACATTGGGTCACCAGTATCGTGATACATGGCGCCTTCATGGAATTTTACAAAAATAATGGACACCATGTGAACGCTAGAAGAGAAGCCGATTACATTACAAGAATGATTATCGACAACAAGGTGATTTTTAAGATGATTGGTTTCATCATTGACGCAGCCGCCAACATTCACCTTGAAGATTTTGAAAGTGGATCGGAAGACAGAGACGTACTTTTACAAATACTGAAGGACGACTACACGGCCGTTAAAAACATTTCCAACTCGTCTAATTTATGGTTGTACAGATTGAACGATCTGAAGAGTAGGTTAGAAGAGGTGATATGGGAATATACAAACCAACAGAACATAATAAAAAATCAACAGTCGTCCGCTGTTTGTGATGTATATGAAGAGACGGACTTTTTAACTCTAAATTTAACTTCTATTTTGGAAGATGGTTACAATACTGGATTGTTTGAAAATGAATTTGAAGGCTTGGTGGAGTCATTGCTGTAAATATTTTATTATAAAATAAATGTCGTGTTTTAACTATCATCTGTAATCACTGCAGTGGTTGCTATCAAATCGGTGGTGCAGCCTTCGTTCACCTCCAAGGAATACACACTCTTGACATGAGGGGGGTTGCAAACGAATTACTGATGACGCTTTCATCCATCTCCAAGGTATACATACTCTCAACATGACTTATTGCGACAAAGTTACTGACGCAGCCTTCGTTCACCTCCAAGGAATACACTCTTAGCATCAGTCACTGCGGAAATATCACCGATGCGGCATTTGTACATCTTAAGGGAATACACAATCTATACATGGTTTATTGCGATCAAGTCACCGATGCAGCACTTGTTCATCTCAAAGGAATACGTAACCTTAAAACATACAGGTGCCGACAAATGACACAGGATCATTCATACGGTAACGTTCCATTACTGAAAGTTGAAATGATTTTTGGGTGTGAGTGGAGTTGGCACTCGGTTTGTGATGTAACTCAGACAATTCAACTCATCAAATAAAAGAATATCGATGAATACCTTCTCTTGTTTTATTGTTCCAGGAACCTCTTTGTAATTTATTTTTCCTTTGATTGATGAAGAGATCAAAGACGTCCGAGGAGGACTCGTCCAGTGGTTATAAGAAATATAAGCAATCGATAGATAGCGGCAATAGTGATGATGATGACTTTTATCAGGAGATATTAGATGTCATCCGAAAGAGCTTGGCCGCTGATGAAAAGTTAAATTTAAAATTTGATGGAGAAAATATTTTTTATAACAGGCTACAACCTGAAGATAGAAAGAAATCTAAAAGTAAACGTTTAGTCACCATTAAAGAACTATTAGATGTTGACAATCTGGAGAGTGCTGCACTGTCCTCATTTTGTGTAAACTATGACTTCATTTTCTCTTTGATACCCATGCTAACAAAAAACATTCCAGTCACATTAATTGAACACTGGAAACAAGGACCAGGAGAGGATGGAGAGGAACAGGGAAGAAAAACGATGAGAATAGGCAAATCATCTATGTGTGTTTGTCATCCATACCTTCTACCATCTCACTCAATTGTGCATGCAAAACTGATGTTGCTTGAATTTCCAAGATTTCTCCGTGTTGTAATCTCTTCGGCAAACCTCACACCTAGCGATTGGCAGGACTACACACAATGTATATGGGTGCAAGATTTTCCTAAACTGAAGAACGACCAAATGTTTCAAGGTAATGCCTTTCAAAAAGACTTGTGCAAGTTTTGGTCTAGATTAACTTGTGAACTACCTCATGAATGGCTCATGAGATATGATTTCTCTGACGCAAAAGTAGATTTGGTACCAAGTGTACCTGGGTGCCACAAAGGTAGCGCAAAAAGTCAATATGGACACATGTGTCTTAGAAGTTTAGTTAGAAACAACATAACATCGCAACAAGCACAGGTACTAAAAAACAATGATTTATATATTCAAACGTCCAGCGTTGGTGCTTTATATACAAGATGGTTATCAGAATTTACAAAATCTTGTAATGTAGATTATGTTCCTTCACCTTCTTCTAGTACTCGTAAAAATCAGATTAAAATTGTATTTCCAACTGTTGACACTGCGAAAAATAGTAAAGTAAATGGTGTAATTTGTTTGAGGTCCAGTGCCTATTCAGGTAAAGAATTTCCAACTCATGCCTTTTGCGATTATCAAAGTAATTTGAAATCACAAGGATGCAATCTCGCACACTCCAAGATTATTGTGCATAAAAGTGAAGTTGATGGTACTTCAGACGGGTCCACTGGTTGGGTGTATGTAGGGAGTCATAACTTCTCAATGTCTGCCTGGGGTAGACTACAAAAACATGAAACACAATTGCAAATTTCAAATTATGAACTTGGTGTGCTATTTAAAAATCTACCCCCTGGTTTTAAATTGCCGTTCAAAACTCCTGCCAAATCGTACAAAGAGAACGAAAAACCATTTATTTATGATGAAGGGTTTCAAGACTTTTACGAACAGCTGTCTTCAACAAAAGAATAAACTGCATTCTCCAAACATTCTTCTATAAATATTGCGTTAGTGTTCATTAGTCCCTGAAGTTGTTGGTGTGGGAGTAGAGGTGTTGGTTCAAATCACACAGTCCATCATTGCTCTATGAATGGAATCGGGTGGTTAATTATTCCGGTTGACACAAACAAAAAAAATCAAACATGATGTTTCAAACCAAAGGACGACGGTTTTATGTAACAAAAGAAATGAGGGAGCATCTCAATAAACCATTTTATAAGAAGTACAAATACACCATCACATCATTCACAGTGCTCGTGTTGTTTACAGTGTTTGGACTCAATACCAATGTTCTAAGACCAAATCACATCATCAGACAACAACAAGCAGAAAGAGAAAAAGAACGAGAACAATAAAAACATGTAATACAAACAATAATAATCAATTTTATTTTACATTAAGAGATTTTTTCTCAGAGATGGAAAAACTGTTCACTCTTCTTTTTTTWAATAAAGAAACCGACTTGTTCCTTTTTAACTTTATACTTGAAGCTACAATCTGGTTGAGAGCATTACTTCCCTCCGTGTAAAATGTAGAAATCACTTTTGACTCCTCCGTATTGTTTGCTTTGAAGGCTTCCATCAAACCCAACTCAAAGTCGACCGTAGTGGGCGGCTTCTGCATCCATTCCACATAGGGTTCAAACCGATCCGTTTCCTCAGCCTCTCCTTCGGCACCACCTGCTGTCTTCCTCAATGTCACTTTATCTTGATCGGGGTTCCAAAATCCTCGTTTTTCAATGTAATTGGCGGTGGACTCAAACAGAGGAATGTTCATTCTTGGAGTTGAGAATTTTGCAAATTTGTAGGCAACCATGAGCCAGGAGCTGTTGACGAGGCGGACTGGTAATCCAGCTTGTAATTCTGAACAGAATGCAATGCACACGGCCCAGTACATGGTTAATGGCTTCTGAAGGAAAAGAGTGTAAACTTCTTGCATCTTCCACCAGTTGGCGATGGGTAGGGGATTCTTCATGGAAAAGTAATTAATGGGCAAAGGCTCTGGTGCGTGACTCAATACACGAAGTAGGGCGTTCACAACTAGGAGTAGGGAGGTGAGCGCGAACATCCAGTGAATATCAGCAGTTAGTCTGTAACAAATGCCACCGAGAACAAAGTAACCAAAATGAACATGCATCAAGAAGATTCTCACTGTATACAGTTAGAAAAATAACATTGAGTCGAAGAGCCTACCTTTCCAGTCATTGTATGTTAATATTTGAACGCTAGCAGCGAAAAAAATAAAAAAGTACCTCCATATGGGCGTATCTTTAATAAAATGATGAAACTGCATCGTCCAGAGCAAACCATCTAATGAGAAGGTTACGCCGTGAATGATTTGTGAAAACTTCCTTCTGTGATATAGAATGTAGTTCATTAGTTGATAGTTTAGTGTTGAGAGTGACACGTTCCATCGAACTAAAGAAGTGGCTACGTTTGAGTTGATGCCGTTAACGTACTCCGGGTGTATCTCACAAAGTGTTGAGAACAAAACTATAATGGAGAACACAACAGGTGCACCGAAAGGGTAAGTCATCCACTCATACCATTCCATTTGTTGAACGTCTATCATTGTTTATTTGACCGGACTTTCTCAAGTGTTTTGTTAAAGATAGGCAAATTAAACCTTCAAATAAATTTAGACAGAATATTGTATTTGCAGCACTATATTTAGTGTTGTAAATAATCCTTTTGGGGAGAATCTTGCAAGGATCGAAAATTGGCTTCAAGCAAATCAAAATAAATAACTTTATAACATCAACCAATACATTCATGATGGAAGTCACAGGTTTTAAAGCCAAACAAGAAGCCGATATCTTACAATTACAAATACAATCAAAACTTTCACAAATCAAAGTTTCCTGAAGAATGATTCCGTTGGACGTAGCTTGGTGACTCTTTTGACTCTTTTTTTTCTATAACGACGTCTTCGAACATTCTTAAGATTTTACTTGTAACTCCGCTCTTGACCTCTCCATTAGGTTTCGTTCCAATCAATTCGTCCAACATGCTGTTTGCGTCTGGGCTCTTAATTGTTGTCGGCTGCCTGACTGGTGGTTCTACTATATTGTCTAAACTGAGAGATGAAGTTAATGGTACATCAGCAATGTTCGTCATGCTTGTAGCAGGTGACCTTGTCAACATTTGTATGGCTCCTTCCACATCAATGGGTGTGACGGGTATGTTGTCCTCATCGAAGCCCATGATTCCATCTAAAAGTTTATCCAACTCTGAAGTACTGCTTGTTTCACGACGAATGTCTTGGCGTGGCGACTCAAACTCTCCAATAAGCGATTGTCGTAGTGATGGGTGCAACTCAACATCATCAGTCAAGGCCGTGTCAATGTCGTCAGTTAATGTGTCGTCGTCACCAGAGGTCATGATTGTTGTTGTGCTGATTTCGTTGTGAACGGTTTGAATGTTGGTATCGTCGACTATCGGCTCTATATGGTCCTCGTCAACAGACTTGATGCCGCTAAAGTACACAGTGTTGGAAGATGTAGAGGATGTGGAAACGGCAGCAGCAGAAAGTGTTTTGACAGTGGATGAGATGCTAGATGGGGCGCTGGACGTGACATCGTCATCCTTGAGAAGAGGAGACACGATGGACCTCTCTCCATCAAAAAAGCTATCAGTTGGGCTGGGTGGAGATTGAAAGTGACTAGGGTTGAGTTTAGGAGAGTTACTTCTAGGTGATTTTGAACGAGGAGAGGGAACTGTGGACGAGCTTCCATTTAATGCCACACCAGGCTCATCATTAATAAACTCTTCAAAAAGCATAAAGTCGTTATTTTTTTTAGGGACAGGTTTTGGTATTTCTACAACACCGGTGACGGTATTGCCACTATCTACAGATTCCTGAGACGGCCTTCTGCTATTTGTGAAAGAGAATATTCTAGAGTTGGAGACTATTAGAATATTAGATTGTATTTTGTTTTGAATTATACTTTTTGTATTGTAGGCATCAATGACCAAATTAATCTCATTGTTAAGGTCTATCAAGGCGAATACATGTCCATGAAATTGTTGAAGAACAATTTGTAGCCTCTGCCTGACAGCTTTTAATTCGTCCAATTGCTCTTGCTATAAAAGTTTAATATTGTTATATAATTGTGTGTACTCACGCGCTCTACCACAACCCCTAAAGCGTCGTCGTCTTGTGAATCTACTAGTTTCTTCAATAGTTGCATCTGGTCTTTTGTACTTTTGATTCCGTCTAATATTTGTTGTTGGTAACGAGAATGGTTCTCGAACAAGGATGAAGTGCTTTCCATCATGGTCATGGCTATATCACCTGGTAGGTACTTGTTTGTACAAATACGTTGGTTGACGAGGCCCAAAACAGTCGGTTTTCTCCCAAACCCAAACTTTGTTCGAAAAATCGAGAAATAGAAACAGAATCAATATTGGAACTGCTTGAAACTGTTGATTAATGAACCTATAGTTCTCTTAAAATTTGTGCTAAACATTATAATAATGGATACGTAACTATATAAATTTGGAACATCAAGTTCCTTTTGGAGGTCTTACTGCAATCTCAGACTGTCTATTGATTCATGCTGAAGTCTGGTATGATTCTACAAGAATCGCCATAAAAACATACCATTTGTCGATATTATCTACGTATCGTGCTAATAAAATCAATCTGTTTCATTTCAAGATATCATTATGTCAACCACTCTTGAAGTTTGACTGGTTTTCAATGTCAATTCAATAAAACAATGGCACTGAACAGTTACCTTGACACAGAAGATGTCTTGGATGGTATGAAATCCGAGAGCCCAACAACTCCAAGGGAGTCAAAGCGAGAAGAGAGGAGGAAGAAAAGGCAACTGATCAAACTAGTTGCAGATGAAACTGAGAACGATCATATTTACACCCCGGCAGATAAGTCGAACTCTCAATCAGATGGAAAACTACGTGATGAGTTGGAGAAGCTTGGAATTGATTACAAAACACTACTCATCAAATGTGAGAGATTGGTCATTGAAAAAGAGCAATCTGTTGTTGAAGCTGAGAAGTTGACAAATGAGCACAAAGAAGTAGTGGATGGATTGAAAGAGGAGATTAACAGACTAAAAAAACAACAGGAGGGATCTACTCGTCGGCATCAAAAAAGAAATGAGAAGCTAAACGATGAACTAAACAAGTTGAAATTAAAAGCCGAGTCAGATGCCCAAATCATTGAGAAATTCAACACAAAGTACATTAATGAGTCAGAGTTACTCAAGGAAGTACAGGGTGAGAATGACATGCTTCGTGGTCAGATTAGTGATGAGAGCAGTGTTTCAAAAGCAGTGGATGAATCAAACAGAAAGTTGGAATCTCTCCAACAAGAATATGATGAACAAACAAAACTTGTCCAAACCTTACAAGAACAGATTCAAACTCATGTTGATCAAACTCAACACCTAAACACTGAATTGGAGAAATACAAGGGAATTGAAGAGAAACACTTGAAGGAAAAAGAAATGCTAAAGCAGGACATTGAACAACTTCAAAGGAATATTGACCAACAATCGAGTGCCAAAAAAGAACATGAGCAAGACGAAGTTGAACTGGTTGGACTAAGACAATTCAAGACCAAAGCAGAGAATGAAGCAAAGGAGCATTCAGTTCAAGTCAATGATCTACAAAAGCAAATCAAAGAATTAACCACTCAAATAAAGGATTTGGAACAAGCGAAGGACCTCCAAGCAAAGACAGACAACACCAAAGAACCATCAATTACAGTCCAAAGTCAACATCAAGTTACAATCACAACCACAGAAGAGAGCAACGAGGTCACTAACATTTTGCAAAAAGTTCAAAGCAATGACCCAACACTCACCAAAATCAATTTACAGAGCAAAAACATCAACAGCCAACAAGCAATACTTTTATGTGAGGCCATACGAAACAATTCCAAAATCAACGAAATTGATTTCTCCAAGAATCCACTCATACAAGGTCAACAGTGCATCGACTCCATTTGTGACTTGTTGGACGCAAACAACCACATTCAAAATCTATACCTCGACGACACCAAACTAATCAACTTTTCAAGACTTTTAAACTGCATCAAACAACACACAAACCTTATCGACGTCACCCTACCAGACGCGGCAACCGACAAGGAGTTGGATGAATTAGACAACATTCTTGATGCAAGATGATTAAAAAATTATTTTATTCTTTTTTACGTACTCTTTGTTGGTCTCTTGTCCTTTTGTTTCTTTTCATTGTTCGGCAAGTCACTTTCATGTTCCTTCTCAATCAATCTAATCAAAGAGTCACATCTCCTCTGAATCTCCATGGCAGTCCTGCTCTTAAAGAACCAATCAAAACGGAATTCAAAAGAATTCTTGATCTCATTCCTGACCTCCTCCCAATTACCGTAGCCAAGTTTAGTAGTCATGCACACAATGAAACGATCTTCTTGTTCCGTGTATTGCTTTCCCTTGTTCTGTCCGTAACTAAACTTTAATTCGCTCCATGGACGTTTGAACTTTTGTGTCTTGTACCTTAGCATGTAATTGTTGTTGCTCATCTTGTTCAAGTAGGCCTCTCCCTTCTCTATCCTCTTTATTAATTTATCCCAATCAGAAACCTCCTTGTAACGTTCCCAAAATGTTTTTGAATACTGTTCAACTTGTTGGAATGATTTAGTTTCAATCTCGCTGCTGATGGCCTGCAAGTCATTCCTTCCGTACTTTTCGCATCCCTTGATGAAACAAAGTAAATCCTTTCTGGTCCAGTCAGGAAAGCCTTCCTTCAAAAGTTGTGAAATTTGTTGTTGGTTGGCCTCATCGTTTGCTTCATTTGCCTCCAACTCCAATAGTTTGTCGACGTTAAGGAACTGAAAGTCGCTATATTTATTTTCTTGTTGATTTTGATTGGTTGTCGACAAGGTTGACTGAGAATCATTGGACGATGGTTGCTTGTCCTGAATTGCATTTCCTCTCCTATCCACTCTTCGTTTATCCAATTCCTTATTAGCCTGTTCCTCCAACATTTGTATAAAGGTATCGTTCCTCCTACAATACTTTGCTCTCTTGACGTGATCTGGCAATTTAATTTTTCTAATGCCTTGACACACGAATTCTTATTTCTGAAATAAATCAAAACACGTTTGCGTTCGTCGCTAACGATAATGTCCTCAATGTTCTTGTCGTTGTCCAACAAGTCCTTGATGCTCTCTTCCGTCCACGTCTCTTCTTCTTGGTCCAATATGATGCTGGTGGTTGGTTTTTGAGAGTAATCTAATCCTTCGAATTCGTACAGATTCGCATCTTGATGTAATGAGAAATTCAATAAATTGTTTTGACAAGTTTCCTTATATTGTTGATCGATCTCCTTCACTTTGGCTTCTCCTCTCGTTAGAATGGCATCCAAATCTTCGTCGCTAATGGACGAATCGGTAGAGTTGAAGATTTCTTCGGCGCCGAATCGAATCATGCTCAATAGTTCGCTCTGACTCATTTTACCCTCTTGTTCCACCAATCTACCTTGTTGAATCACCACTGCATCAAGGTATAGCTTCTTTACGGCTCTCTGATAGATTTTCTCTTCGATGGAATCCTTGGTGATCAACCGATACACATTTACGGGTTTTTTTTGACCTATGCGATGACAGCGATCTTGTGCTTGAAGATCTGCTTGTGGATTCCAGTCAGAGTCATAAATCACGACCGTATCTGCTGTCGCCAAGTTAATTCCGAGACCTCCAGCTCTCGTAGATAGCAAAAAGATGAATTTATCGCTGTTGGGTCGATTGAATTCGTCCATTTGAGCTTCACGTGCGTCTCCACTGGTCTGGCCGTCGATCCTACAGTAGCTATATTGTTTGAGGTAACAATAATCCTCTAAAATGTCCAACATGCGAGTCATTTGCGAAAATATTAATACCCTGCTCCCTTGTGCTTGTAGCTTTGCTAATAATCGATCGAGCAGGGCCATCTTTCCTGCATTTTGAATCAGGTGATTGCCGAGTTCGTAGGGTGGACCTGGTTCTGCTCCATCGAATAAATAAGGATGATTACATCCTTTTCTCAATTGCATCACAATGTTTAACAATCTCATTTTTTCTCCGCCCTTCAATGCGTTCATGTCCTTTGTCAGTATGCTCCTGTACCATTCCTTTTGCATCTTGCTCATTCCACATTCCACCATGATCTCCTTTTTGGGCGGAATTTCGCACTCGACGTCCGTTTTTAATCTTCTCAACATGAACGGTTTCATGACCTTGTGTAATTGTGCGATGATTTCGGTCTCGGCTTGTCCTTCTTTTAGATTGAACCACGAATCGAAATCTTCGGCGCTGTCGAATACTTCGGGTAATAAAAAGTTTAGGAGGGCCCATAATTCGTGAAGGTTGTTTTGTAATGGGGTTCCCGTTAGTAGTAATCTGTATTGGGTGTTGAACGTCCTGACGCATTGGGCGAGAACTGAGTTTTCATTCTTGATGCGATGGGCTTCGTCGATGATGATGTACTTCCAGTTGAATTTACCGAGTGCTGCCTTTTCTTTGGTTGCGATCTCGTAGCTCGTCACTAAAATGTCGAAATGTTCGTTGAGGCCTTCCTTTTTCATTTCTTCTCTTTCTTCCTTGCTTCCGTGGAATTTGAAAATGGTCAAGTCGGGGCACCATGTGCCGGTCTATTGGAGGAGTTGGAAGATGTATTGTGTGGATACTTACTTGGTTGATCCAGTTACTAATTACGCTCTTTGGGACGATTACAATGTGGGGGCCGTTTACTTTTCGGATGAATTTCAAATAACCCAAGAATGCAATGGTTTGGACAGTTTTACCGAGACCCATTTCGTCTGCAAGAATACCATTAACAGCGTTGTCGTATTGTTTTATTAACCAATTCAATCCTTCTAATTGATAGTCGCGGAGCTTTGTGTTTTTCACAAAAGATGGGCTGCTCGTGATTCTGCTTGATACGTGACCATTGTAAGCAGTTTCCTTGTCTTCGTCCTCTAATGTTTCTCTCAAGATTTCGGCATCCTCTTGCTTCTCTGTCATCTTTCTTGTTCTGCCGCCAGGTGCCTTCTTCTTCTCTGGTTGACGTAGGCCTGACGGTCCTCCAGACATGAAATGTGAGAATATTTCAGTCTGTTCAAGTAAATATTTGAATCTGGTTTGCATGGTTTTGGTTTCTTCGTTTGCATCTTCTTCGGCGACTCCGGTCTCGCTTTGTTTATCTTTAAGTTGTCGAAGTAATTTGCGCTGTTCTTCTCTCATGTGTGTAATTCTATCCAAATGCTCCTTTTCATTCTTATTGGGGTTTTTACCTCTGTTCTTTTTGCCTTTGTTATCGTCGTCATTTCCTGAATCCTCATAATCCATGTCATCCTTATTTGTTTTTGAACCATCGTCATCTTGTTCATTCTCGTCGTCAGAGTGCCCTTCATCTGATTGATCTTCACGTTGAATCTGCTTCCTCTTTCTTCCCATTATCTTGTGTTGAACTTTGAGCCAGATTTGATCAACCACACCTTCAGAAAACATAACGAAAAAAATCACGGTTTGGACAGTGTTGGTTACCCACACTTGTGAAAATAACGCTGTTCATTGTCAAGTGAGATTTATGTATAGCGTGTGGTTTTAAATCCACTTTTAGGCCTACGACGATTTGAAGGTGATAGCTTTTTCATGTTAAACCACATTTATAGCCTGGCTGTAGAGGGTTCAGAGCAATAAAGACATTGAGCACTGCTTTTGAAGAATGAAGTATTCATGTTAAATGGAGTACATTTTATTTTGGTCGGACGAACATGGTAACAAACTCTTCAACATCATGGTCGACTTTTTAATAACATACCTTAATACAACGCTACAAATTGGTGCCTACAATGCAACCCAAAATCAAAACAAGGTTTATTGAAGCACATGCTCGGTCTTTATCCTGCATTACTTTGAAAAATAAAGCTGTTTCAATTTTTAATGCTCTCAAACTTTTATTTCTAAAAGCTTTTATTGCAAAAGTAGTGCTTTTTGCACGTGTCTTGTTCAAATTCGAAGTTCTGCGAACCTTAACATCGATTAATTACAACATCTTAATAAGAACTAGATTCTGATTGGTCACTTTATTACTATCCAATCATAGAGTTCAGATTCAAGTTGCTTATTGATATTTTTCTTTTTCGTTGACTGCCCCCAAACTCTTTGTACAAAGTGACAACCATTTCTGAAAAATCAATCAGACAAAGTCCACGCAAGAATGAGCACACAAAATGTTGATGACAGCCAGGACTATCAATCAATTGATACCACCGGAACAGCAATCTCAACCGTCGAAGGTCGCGCACAGATCACTTTAGATAAAAAAGTTACAAACAAAGCATTTAAAGAAGTTCTTGAATACTTATACACAGACAAGGTGAGCTGGGACAAAGATACCGATAAGGACTTGATCAAGGAGACCCAAGAGGTAACCTCAACTCTTATAAAAACATTTTTATTTATTTTAAGGCTGCAAAGTATTTGGGCATTAACCGTTTGGACATTATTGCAGAAACTTTCTTGGATAAGACTAAGAATGTTGCCGTTCCCGAATCAACCTGGTGGAAGAACATGAGGTGGGCATTCGAGAATTTACGTAGGGGTCAATACAGCATGAGCGATCTTACTTTAATCTGTCGCGGTGATGGAAGCGACGTAGAGGTGCCATGCCATGCCGTCATCTTGACTTCGGCTTGCAAGTACTTCCACGGCATGTTGTTAGGTGACGTCGACAATGAGGAGAAGAAGACCATGAAAATTGTAATCGAAGACGCCACCGAGAAGCAAATGGAGGCAATCTTGAAGTACGTCTACACTCGTGAGTTTGATGTCGAGGTCAATGATGTGGTCGGCGTTTGGATTTTGGCCAACAAGTTCTTGTTGGAGGATTTGCAAGTCGAGTGCGAGAGCATGATCATGAAGAACATTAACACCGACAACGTGGTCGACATTAAGAAGATTGCAGAGATGGTCAACTCCAAACGTATTATTGAATTGTGCGAGGATATCCTAAAGGACGGAAAAAAGTAAAAATTGTATAATGTTTTGCAAGTATGCGAGAGTGATAAATTTGTGTGGTGTCATGTTAAGTGTATATTCGGACACCATAAAAAAAATTTTAAAATTCTTCCTTCTTCTGATTCCCATCGTTAGTCTTGTGTTCCCATCGATGTTATTAAAGATTACAGAATTATGGTGTGTTGTGCATCTTGACAGTCGTTTCATCGTCTTTTAAATGGACTAATTCTAATCCTGTCTTATTTGAACCAAGCATAAGTACTAATGATCATGTTTGAAGTGATGGCTTGAAATCAGTAGAATTATGTCTATTTTTACATTTTGTTGCCTTTATCAAGAATTCGAAAAGATAATTTTAATATATTTCAGAGATCTAGCAAATCATGAGTGAAACTAATGTCAGGGTAGCTGTTCGCATGAGGCCTTTCAATACCAGAGAGCTCGTGATGAACACTGAAAAGTGTGTGACTATGGTTGACAAGCAGACAATCATAACAGAGCCAGATGGTGGTAGAAGGGAAAACAAATTCACATTCGATCATAGTTATGACTCTCTAGATAAAGCTCAGGTAATTATCCATTTCATCCATCTCCCTAACAGCCGCATCATAGCCGTCGTTCACCTCTCAACAAGACGTATTCAACGACCTTGGAACAGCCGTGCTTGATAACTCGTGGAAGGGATACAACACATCTATATTTGCCTACGGTCAGACTGGATCCGGAAAAAGTTACACAATGATGGGCTCTAAGGAGGACCCAGGCATCATTCCCAGAGTTTGTCAAGAGCTATTCGACAGGATCAACGAGGACCAGTCCTCCACCTACTCTGTCAGCGTTTCAATGATGGAAATCTATAACGAAAAAGTAAAGCCATCTCTTTCTTTTACATTCTATAACATTTACCTTAGGTCAAGGATTTACTTTCAGATGATAGTTCATTGAACGCAAAGGGACTTGCCATTCGCGAGGACCCCAAATTAGGTGTCTACGTGGAAGGCATTCAAAACTGTGATGTGTACACTCACAAGGAGGTCATTGCTCTCATGGAGAGGGGAAATAAGGCTCGCAGTATTGGAAAGACCAACATGAACGACACTAGCTCTAGAGCTCACACTATTTTCCAAATCAAATTGTCATTCAAGACAACAACTGTACTCAACGATGGAGAGTTTGTCTTTGGAGAGAAGGTAAGTACATTTAATTGTTAAAAATTAACAATATAGAAATCGAACATTAATCTGATTGATTTGGCTGGTAGCGAACGCCAAAGTAAAACAGGGGCTATTGGTAAAGCTCTAAAGGAAGGAACCGCCATCAACTTGTCCTTGACAAATTTAGGAATCGTGATTAATAAATTAGCTGAGCAATCTTCAGCTAAAGATCCTTCTAAAATCTTCGTACCATACAGAGATTCAGTACTGACCTACATTTTAAAGCAATCGCTTGGTGGTAATAGCAAGACCATCATGATAGCTACGTTATCTCCTAGTTCAGATAACTACGAAGAGACCTTAAGTACATTACGTTATGCCAACAGAGCAAAGAACATCAAGAACAAGGCCATTGTAAACGAGGATGAGAATGTAAGTATGATTAGGAATCTGAAACAAGAAATTGAGAGGTTGAAGCAAATGTTGGATAGTTTAGAGAGCGGAGAGAATTTTAAAGAGTTACAACAAGAGAGAAATAGGTTGGTAGATGACTTGGAGAAAGCTAATGTTGAGATTGAGCGTGTTAGGAAATTAGCAAAGGAGTCCGAAGAAAGTGCAGCAAAATTGAATGTAATTAGAAAAAAAATAGAAAGCGAAACTGGTGTGTCTGATTTGGTTGCACCAGAAAATGCAGATGTTCTTCCCTTGTTGTTTAATTTGAATCAGGATTCTAGGTTGACTGGAGCGTTGTTGTATTATTTAAATACTCCAGAGGTCAGTATTGGAAGTAATGTATCTAATACTTTTGTGCTGTCTGGCGAATCTATCCTACCTCATCATTGCATCATCAGGGTAGATGAATGTGATGCCGGTATCATGATTGAAGATAAGGATAACAATGTGTTTGGAAGTGCTATGGTTGACGATAAGAGAATTACGATTTCACCAATAAATTCATCCATTGTGTTTGTGAACGGTAAAAAGATTACCAATGAGTGCTCACTGGAAAGTGGCGACAGAATCTTGCTTGGTTGTAACTACTTCTTCAAATTCTCTACTTGTGTGAAGGATGCAGTTGCTGATTTGAGAGTAAATGATTGGGAATTAGCACGTGATGAGATCAAAATCACTAAAGGTTTATCACTTGATATTGGTCTTGTTACAAAGTCAGACAGTACTTTAGCCTCTCCTCGCATTTCATCTCCCAAACAAAACATCACTATCAGTCTTCCAACGCCGGAGGTCTTAATTCAAGCCAAATATCAATCCATCAACTCTCCAGGAGCAAGATTACCACCTCCACTTTCCGTGCAAGTTCCCGAAATTGAAATTCCAAACGGAACTCTGATCGTCAATGAAGAAAGATTGCAAGCTGGTCAACTCAGCCCAGGTAGAGCGAGTCCAACTGGAAGAATCACTCCAGGAAGAAGAAGTGCCAATGTAAGCCCACGTAAGAGCCCAAGAAATGGCATGACCAAGTTGTTTAGTGCTGTTTCGAAGAAGTTGTTGGGACCTGAAAGATTAGAGAAGCAACTAGTGAGAGTGCTGCCCCTCATCCAGCAAGCTAATGAGCATAGCAGATTACTAAAAAATGGAATGCGATACGATATGAAAATTATCATCCAGAACGGCCAACCTTCATTGGGTGTCCACCATAGGGCAAATAATTTGGTGTCCTTATTGAATCTTGCAGAGTTTGAAGAAGACATGATGGACTTGAGGGCGGAAGTATCCAAACTGACTGTATAGATCATCTTTAGCTAATAAAATGAATATTTATTGTGAAAGTATGATGTTCATTGATACTCAACGTACAATTTGGGGGCATTACGATATCTATGCACATTGTTTCCAAATTTCTTATCTGGAGACATCGATAGTTTGAGTCTTCCATCTGGACCGATATGGTTTTTTGACATTAACCTTACCCCCAGGACTGGTTCCATAAGCATGATTGGTTACTCTTCTTACGATCTGTTCTATTTCTCAAGTGCAATCTATCTTTCTTGTTTTCATTAGGTACATGGTCCGGAAGCTTGATATAAGCATTCTTTACTCTTCTATTTGGGTCTACTCTGTAATCAAAATGTGCTTTAATGTTAGTTCCTTGTTGGCGTCCAACGTTATAGTCTTGATGGTAGAGTGCAGGTTCAGGGACATTGTCATTGTTATCTAATCCGAGTTTGCCAGCCAAATACTTTGAATATTTTAAAGGGTTTGATGCGCGTTCATATGAGATCTCTTCGTAGTCAAGAATCCTTGAACATGAAGATACAGCCACGAGAAAAGCTATGAACAAGAAGACACGCATGATCTCTTTTATTTATTTTTAGTACATTCTTTACCATATTAGTTTTTTCATTTACAACACTGACTTTATGCATAAACCTACATTATAAGATAGATCACTTCCTTCAATCATCCTCTTTACTTCTATTTCACGTTATTGTCTTTAGGTCTTTTCGTAAATATTTTGTTGAAAAAATATATAAAATAGTATCTCGACACTGATGAGTCGGGCGGTAGATTAAGACATTACCATATAATAGCTGAAAATTCTCAATTTAATATAAATCTCTTCGAATCTTTTACGAAGAGTCTTATTATTTCCTTTATTGGAGTCAAATACATTCTTTATCCAACAGGTGCCGAAATATAAAAACGACGCGATTACCAACATAACATCATCAAAATGATAAGCAAAGCATTAGTCGCCTTGTGCATATATGCAACAGTTGTTTTAGCCCATGAGCACCTCGGCTTCCTTGGTCATGAAGGAAACCCATTAGCAGGTCACAACCACCATCACCATCACCACAATCATCACAATTACTGGAGACGCCGTTACGGACGAAGCATTGGCTGCACCTCTGGTATCAATCTTGGACTAGGTGTAGGAGTAGGAATTGGACAGAGATCACAGTGCTTCTCAGCATCGAGTGGTACTGGATTGTTCTACAAATTTGACAGAACCTCTCCAGTTGTTTCAGTGATTGACGCCGGAGCAAGAACCATCGGAAGTCATGTTCTACCATTCTTGCCCAATTCTTGCAGAGTACTTTCACCACGCCACGCCATTGCAACTGGTATCAATAACGGTGCAGGAGTTCTATCAACTCTTAACTTATCTGGAGGATCAGTTTTAGGTTCAATGACAATTCCTGCAACATCCAAAGTTCAATTCGTAGATGAGAACTATATTTACGTGAGCCTTGTAAGTGAGGAGAGAACTTGCTACACAAGACACAATCTACTCAGCTTGGCCCTAATTCCAGGATCTGCATGCTTTAATGGAGAAGCAAACATTGTTGGTTCTCTCAAATCCTCCAAAACACTTATTGTGACAAGTCCCGCCATTCAAGGATACAGCATGATTGATTTGAACACTTTCGCAGCCAGAACAGCCATTCCAAACACAGTTGGTGTTCCATTGTATGCTGATGATGACACCATGGTTTGCATGGAACAGAATCATCTAAATCGTTATGATATCAACGCTGAATGTGGCGTAGCATCAAGCAGACAATTAGTTCTAGGTCTTGGCCTCGGAGTTGGTCTAGGACTAGGTGTTGGGCTCAAGAGACAACAACAAGAGCCAATCTCTGAAGAAGAAAGACTATTGGGACTTGGACTTGGAGCAGGATTAGCAGTAGGAGCTGGATTGGGTGTTGGTCTTAGAAACCTTGGTGCTGAAGCAGCATTGGGTGTAACCAACAGTATTGGACTAGGAGGTGGATGCAGTGTAGCAGCATTGAACGTAGATCCATGCAACCGCCACATTATGAACATTTTACACAGACCATCCTCCAGTTTATTACATTTACACAGAGTTAACATTAACGATTTCTCATTATTGACCAGAGATCCCATCACAATCAACCCAGGTCAATTAGGATGGGTTGACGGATCTGAGATGAACACTTGGGTGTCTGGTAACACACTTATGATGTCCAATTCTCACGGTTCAGTCAGTTCGTACTGTATGTCTAGTGGTCATGTTTATTCCAATGGTGTTGTACAAGCAAGTAACTTGGCTCCATTAGCAGGCAGATCCACTTGTGGTATTCGCTCTGCTCACTATTGAGTAGTAATAAAAATCAGTATTAAAAAAATGTTGTTATAATAGGATTCAAATATACTGATGGGAATTACGTTTCTAGATGTTGAAACGAGCTACACAACATTCGTAGCATTCTTGGGTGGATATAAATGCCTTGGTATAAAATTACTTTCCAGACCAATATTTCATAAATGCTGTCCTCCACTTACCATTGCTAGATTATTCCCCTTCCTTATCACTAATAGTTCCCCTCACGTCTCATCAATTGCAGTTATCGTTAAAGTTGAGTTGAATCAACCTTCATTACAATGAGTCACCTAACTTTCTTTTACAGATGCCAAAAAGTTGTCGATAAGGAAAGATAACATTCGCATAATACAAAATTAATTTTATTTACATTTATCTACGTGCTGCAATTTGTAACAAGCCGGCAATTAGATACAATGAACCAGCAATGACCCACAAGACACCTGCTTCAGTTTGGAATGACCTGCTGAAGAATGTTCTGAGGAAACTAGTCCATGCGATGGAACCTAACAACAAAAGAACTGAAGCGACAGTGTACATGACTGTTGCAATACCGTTCAAGTACAAACTTGAGATTAGACTCTTTGGTGCAACTTCGAAGGTAGTGGCACCGTTAGTGCGACTAGTCAAGTTGTTCATGTAGGTGTGGTACAAGTAAATACCATCCACAATGGCACCATAGTTTCTTAAGAGGAAGTAGGCAAGGATTAATGAGGAACCAATAATCCAAATAATAGTACCAGCGTTGAAAGTATCAAATCTATCTGTGCCTGATAACCATAAAGCGGCACCAATAATCATAAGGATGCTTCCCAAGAAGAAGGCAATGCTTCCGATAATGTTCAAAAAGTGATATGGTGTCCTTGAGTTCTTGTTTCCAAGGTCAAATCCTCCAATGAAGGAGAATACAGATGCTAATGTGAAGAAGGAGAAGGCGATAATCCAGAGAACACCACTGGCGACGTAGTGATATCCAAAGTCAGCCAAACTGATGGCGGCACCGACTAGTAGTAGAACACCTCCAATAAACATGGATAGACCCATGAGGGCACCCATGATTTGGGATAGTACTTGTGACTTGGCTTCGACTGGTGCGGCATAAGCTGTTTGTGTGACTGTCGTTTGAGTGACGGTGGTTGCTCCTGGACCGTCTAAAACTTTTGTTGGTACAGTTGTTGGTAATAGAGTGTTTGCTGTTGACATGTTGTTGTGTTTTTTTTTGTGTAGAGAGAAGATAACTGTCTCGTTCTTTAAATAGATGAAAACTAAAAATAAAGAGTTAAAAATATTTATTTCTTCTTTAAGGAAGATGAAAATAAAGTGTCAATTAAATTTACGGCAATGATATCCCCCATTGTTTTGATTTAATGTTTCCAATCAATCTGATTAATTTCTGCTCTACGTTAAACTTGAGTTGATGTAGTCGGAGCATGGTTTTTCATTTAAATTCACACCCAAACGTTTGTTGTGTTTGTTATTGATTGGTTATCTACACGCTGTCACTGACGAGAAGGAAAATTTTTATCCTTACCTTGCACCTGATCATTCATACAACGGACATTACGAATACGTAAATATTTAGTAAAAAAATTGAACGCGCATCAATTCAATGCAGAGTACATTGTGAACAACCTTAATTGACAACAGAAATGAAATTGTACGATGGATTCTATATTCGTCGTCATAGTACCCTTTCTTGTGGCAAGTTCTAATTACTGGAACATGGCTGCCACCTCTGCAGAATCTAGCACAAGGATGTTCATCGGACAGTTGCTCGTACTTGAACGGCAGAATCTGTCGCACTCTTCATTTGTTTGTTGTTATTGTCAAATTGTAGCATCATGCTGCTTCTCATATTTTTAGATTTCGAACTCCAGTTATTACAATTATTTAACATCATTACGGTATTGTAGTTTATTACCAGTTGTCTCGCATTGATGCTGATGTTCTGAGTGAATTCTGCTAGACTTTCGCCTCCACGGATTTTGAGACAAGCATTGTAATTATCTCCTTTTTATTTTTAACCTCCGAACTTCAATAAATAATACAGACATGACCAACCGACCATTAATAAACAAGATCACCTTTGAAAGCGATGCACACTCACAACAAGCATCCACAAATAGATACGTTTCATATACCCAGGCTGAAACGTTTGTACTTTCAAAGGCTTTCAAATGCTCTTTGTCCCAAACAGAAAAATCAGGTGAAGCACACATACAAGCGGATGAAGGAGAAAAGAGGGAACTGTGCAGTGTGTTACTGGTCACAAAAGAGAGATGGCGTGGCAACAAAGAATATTGTGCGCACTAGAAGCTACTTTGGTTGTGACAGGTGTGGGAAGTGCATGTGTAAATCTTGCTTTGATTCGTTCAAATACTGCGAATTTGCAGAATCAATAAAACATCTTGTGTAACAGTGACCATTTGATAATTGTTGATGGATTGGGAATGGTTAGTGTGCGTCGATTGACGCACACCTTCCAAATTCGTTTTGGCGGGAGACTGATCTGGTTAAATAAGTGTCTGTTGTCTCAAACGAAAATCCAACAGAATTAATCAAGTATTTTTTGAAACTATCTTTTTTAGAAGATAGTCTAATATAGATTGTTCTCCGTGGAACCCGCTATTAGTTAATTTCATTGTAACTGATTAAAATTTAGGAGTCTTAAGCCTTTCAAAGCCTTGAATATTAATAGAACTCTTAAATAGGGTTAGAAAGAAGTCTTTTCGGTGTTTCAAATTCTAACAAACAATGGATTTCTCAAACTCGGTGCTAGATGTTAACAACGCTGTCTTACATTCGACAAGCAATCGACAGTTATCAAGCGCTGACATCAACCTCCAAATTGCGAACGGTGTCCTGATGAATGAGATGCTGGACGAAGAGCAGAGAGTCGGCCCGATACATGACGAACAAATTACTATCACAATTGGTGATAATAGAATTAACGATCCAGAGCTTCTGAGGGAAGTGTTGAGAATGATTGAGAATAATAGAAAAAGACCTACTCTTAATGAGAACAATCCTCCCGCAAAGGTAGCCCGACAAGACTCCGAATCCTCTCTAGTCATCAGAGTGCCTGCGATCCAACAAGAAGATTCTGAGAATAGACCTCGGCTAGGAGATTTGCTTTTAAGTGACGAAACGAAACATCCACCACAACCATTGGATCTGGAGTTCATAGACACGTCGCTCCAGTCTCAGGAATACAGACCTGATGGAGCACTCCATTCACAGCACATTCGTCGAGTACAAGTGTTGTACAAGTATCTCGCATGCAGATATCCAGAGATTCGAAAGATCATTTGTAGCAAACGAGGCCCCGAACACTGCGACATTGTGTTGAACATTGCAGCAGGCAAAACTCAATCTGGCAAAACAAGGTTCCAAGCTGTGCTGACCTATTTGATGTCCATGGGTCTAAGCAAAGTAGGAGTATGTCTGGTTAGAAATGTAGGAGGGGACGACAGCATGAACAACATTAAAGAAGATCTGAACAGTGTAAAGAAATCGTGCGTGAATCATATCATAAAGAACGAACCCAAACTCAAAAAAAACAAATCAAGAAGCCTTTTGAAGAAAGAGATTAAAAAAGAATTCAACGTCACAATCACCGATTATAAGAACAAGAAATTCGTATATAATTTTGGGGATCTCCACGGTGCCATTGTGCTTCTGGGTCGTCAAAACAAAGCCACTTTGGACAAGCAATTCTTGGAAGTTAGTAAGAACGATAATCCGAACTTGATCGAGGCACTCAACAAACATGATCATGATAGTGGTGAAATCGAAGGTGGCATGTGTCGATTCTTTGTTGTGACCGATGAGTGCGACGAGATGGCGGCTTCGTCGAATAGAGATAAGAACCTTACCGAGAAGAATTTCATGCACACAGGTATTGTAGGCCATCGAAGAAGTCTCGACAACTGTGCGAATGCATCAGACAGTAGCGATTCAGAAACCGACTCTGAACCGGATGAATATCAGCAAACTAATCCAGATAAGCGTGACATTTCTTTTCAAGATTTTATTGAATGTGGTTCGATGCACGAAAAGAGTTACTGTTTGGTCGGCGTCTCTGCAACTTGGCATCCAAGTGTGTTAGTGAACCCTGATAGCAAAATAAAGCAGAGAGTGAACGTTATCGATCTTCCCGTCAGCAAGAATTATGTTGGCTTCAGCACGGAGAAAAACCAGCTTAACACACGTAGTGTTATAATTGAAGAAGTCAACGAGTGCCGAGATCTCAAAGAATCTAAAGACGTCTACGATGCACACTCAGGTGCGCTGGATAAGATCATACAATCATTGGTCGAGAGGTACAACTCAAACAATATTGATGAAGTCAACATCAAAAGCCCTCAAAATCATATTTCTCTACTCATCAACACACGAATTATCCAAAATTCGAACACTGTACAATTAGAGCTTGCTGAGGCATTGAGGAACAAGTTGGATAGTTGGGATTGCTCAAATGTTGATGACTTGAAAGAAGGAGTGCCAGCCGTTGTGTTTGTCTACAATCAGACACCTGAATCGGGAAGCTTGTACTTGACCGATGAACTGTGCTCGATCCTGGAGGAAAAAGGAGAGAAAATTGACGACATTCTCAAGAAGATCGCTAGGAACGTCACTACCGATATCAACACTGATCAAAACAGCAACGACGTCGAGATAAAATTCAATTTCAACGAAGATATCCAAATTATCAATATCGAATCCAAGCCTTCGAAGCTTCGCAAGTTGGTTAGCACTGTCTATGATTGTGCGTACGCTCTTTTCAGCGAATGCGAAATCAATCCATTTGTTGTCTGTATTACTGGACGTATGGGAGGACGTGGCTTGCGTCTCAAAGACAGCAAACACAGGTATGTTCTGACCGATCAATATATCGAGAGTGGAAGGAAATGGACAATGGCTTACCTGATTCAAGCGTCTGGAAGAATCACTAGTAAAGACAAGTCGAAGGCCGAAAGGAGGTTATGGTGCCCCAAAGACACGCGCGAACTTTTAGAGCTGGCTATAGACTTTGAAATGGAAATGAGAAAGCTGTACCAGTTAGACAATCAAGGTCGTGGATTAGAGTTGATCGAAGCACTAAAAAAGATGAACATAACCGACCACAAGAACGTAATCGATGGATTCTTATGGTTCAACGAAAACGTAGCAAGTAAACATTTGTGCGGTCCTATACGCGCCTATACAGACAGGTTTTGTTTAAAGGCCAAGAACGTTGGTAAAGATGATGTTTACATTGATAGACTCATCAATAAGAGAAAGACTCCACAATGGGAAGCATTACTTCTACATATGAAATCGCTTGAATATAATTCAAACGGTTGGACTGCGAAAGAGTTAAAAGAAGGCCTCAAGAACAAGAATTTACTGTTGCATCTCAGCAGTGATGAAATCGATCGTGGCGAGTATAGCGACAATGCTTATGTAATAAAGATCGGAAAGAAAAAGGACGCCACTGATTCAATATTTACAGCGTTGAACGTTCTTAAAAAGAACAAGAAAGTGAAGGTGAACAGTGCAAGAGAAAAAAAATACAAGCACTGGATGTTGGTCTAACTATCTCTATCGTTAAAATCATCAAGAATTAGAAGTCTGAAAAAACACAATCAGAACCAATAAACTTTTTTTAAAGAACATAGATTGTTAACACACTATTTACTAATACCTAGCGCGTTGTTTAGAAATGTTTCATCTTCTCCGGATTTAATAATAAATTAAGTCCATTTCCGCTCTTTGAAAGTTTTACGCGGATATCTGAAATGTACAAATAATGTGAAATGTACAACAAGGTATACAGGTCGCTGAATACCTTATATGAGGACCATTTTTGAAACAGTATGAGATGAATAAAGCCATTTTGACAAATAATCCGATGTGCTAAATGTTGAAATGTTCATTAGGTAAAGAATGTAAATGTTATAAAATAATGTTTAATTCAGGTTTGTTCAATCTTTTTATAAGACTCCACCAGACCATCCAAAGGCCTGGTTAATTCATCATATAAATTTTGATCCTGTTCTGCAATTAGTAGAACGTATGCCACTGCCTCAATAGTAGAGAGACAATTTATATTTGGCTGCTTTCTGATTCTGTAATTACTTGGGGTCTCTGGGTATATGCACAGTTTTCGCATTGAGTTGAGGATGTCAAAGTTCTTGCCGTAAATTCTTCTGCAGCTGTTCCACGTGCCATCTATAACAACAAGCTGCCTGATAACATTGGGACGGTCGTCGGGTGCAACATCGTTATACAAGTTTTTTACATCAATTGCATTTTTGTTTGGGAATAGTAGAAAAGTACCATCTTTGTCTGCGCATGCTTGGTCCCAAATACCACCATCGCTTTTAAATCTGGACCCATTTAGTATGTATACGTTATTTAAACATACTTTCATAAGGTTAACTGTATTTTTGTATTCCTTTGCTTCACTAGGATGTTGGAGAACAATGATCTTCATGTTTTTTGTGTAGTTTGTTGAAAGAGCGCTCTCTGGAAGGAAATCACATACGCACCTTGCTCTTAGACATCTTTCACATTTGCGGGTAACTTCATCAATGTCATCCTCAACACAATTCGCAAGGTTTGAGAGCAAATCCATGTCAATCTTGTAAAGATTTGGACAACCTGGAGGATGACAGCCTGAGAACTTTGGAAAGTATTTTTGATCGACGTTTATCAACTCCTCTAGTTCTTAAACGCTTTAGTGCGCGATCATTTACAGACAACATAAATGACGTTTTTGTTGAGATGCAAAAATCTCCATTTTGAGTTGCATCACTCTTCGAATTATCGAAACAAAAAAAGGAGAGGAACACCAACGATATGATGATGATAAAAATGATGTCAAGACAGAAATTGTCCAACAAGGTGACACTGGCATGCCAGTCTTGGACCACAAATAAATTTTAGAAAGTGTGGAAAAAGATATAAGATTCTGCCAAAGCTCTTGATTTGATTAACTTGCCAGAATCAAACAGCAGCTCTTCTAAAAAACACATGACAACATGGATTTGTTGGAAGAGGAAGAGCGTATAATCAAAGAGTGTACAGAGAATATCTACCTTCTATGGAGGAGATGGGAGGAGGTAAAGAAAAGCAATCAGACATGTAATTTTATAAATTTATTTTTCTTTTATTTCACAACGACTCCATTAATACTTTTTCTAACCTTAAACGCATTGTTGGAAGATGATGAAGTGTTTTGTGAGTGTCATGGCTGCCGTTTGCAGCGCTGTTGCTTGTATCGTGCGCAGAAAAGAAGAAATGTCTTGAAAACCGTTTTCAGTCTTGTAACTTTTGAACCGGTGCTCTTTTTGCCAAAGTTAGCCACAGCATTATACAGCAACCGGAGTTCTGAAGATGAAAATAATTTCATAAAATGTTGAAAGTCCTAGTCGCAGCATATTTGCTGTGCGCAATCTCTGTTTTCACGGTGGCTATAGATGCCGGTTGGGTTACGTACGATCAATTGTCAGGAAAGCCCTACCAAGTTGGTTATGACTCCAGGGCCTTCACGATCAACGGCAAGAGAACAATACTTCTTGCCGCAGTCATACATTACCCAAGATCAACTCCAATACAATGGAGAGGTAAGTTTGTCAATTTCAGACATCTCAACATATGAAAGATTTATTCAAAAAAGCAAAAGAAAACGGCATGAATTTGATCCAAACCTATGTGTTCTGGAACGCCCACGAGAAAGTAAGAGGTCAAGAATACGATTTCTCATTCAACAATGATGTGTTCAAATTCTTAGACATTGCTCGCGAAGAAGGTCTCTTTGTCAACCTTCGTCTCGGACCATACGTTTGTGCAGGTAACATTTCTCTCCATTCAATTTTCCCTAATCAACCTTAGAATGGACTTATGGTGGTCTTCCTCTTTGGCTCCAACAAATCGAAGGACTAAAACTTCGCACCACAAATGCCCCTTGGCAAAAGGAAATGGCAAGGTTCACCACTGACATTTCAAGGTTAATTGAGCCATACCTTGCAAGAAATGGCGGTCCAATCATAATGTCACAAATTGAAAACGAGATTAACTGGAGCGACGAGTATGTCGACTGGTGCGGCGCCTTCTCTGCCAATCTTAAATTAGATATTCCATTCTTAATGTGTGGTGGTAAATCTGCAAATGGCACAGTCAACGCCGCTAATTCTTGTAATGGCGTTGATGAGGGGTACACTAGCAGACATGTCAGGGATCACCCCAATCAACCACTGGCCATGACCGAAAATGAGGCATGGTTTCAGAGGTGGGGTAAATACCAAGGTTATCGCTCTACTGAAAACCTTGCATACTCTGTGGCTGGATGGATAGCTGCTGGAGGTAGTTATCATGCTTATTACATGTGGCATGGTGGTAATAACTATGGCATAACTGCTAGTGCGTCCACTACTACTAATTATGCAAATGATGCTAATTTGTATAGTGATGGAACTAGAAATGAACCAAAGTATTCTCATTGTGGCTTCATGCACAAAATCGCCATAAAGTATTCTTCAGTGTTGTTGGGTCAGGACATTGCTGTTGCAAAGAGGTTACCTTGGTGGGATCCTTCTACTAGTTCATGGAGAAACGGAACTTCTCAACAAGTTTATGAGTATGGTTCTGGTGATAATAAAGTTACTTTCTTGTACAGCAGCGCTACTTCTACTGTAGCCTTGTTGTATAATAATAAAAATATTACAATGTCTAAAAAGAGTATAAAGGTTCTTGTTGGTAGAGATGACCAGTTGGTTTATGATACCAGTATTGTTAAAGAGTATCCAAAGATGGTTGAAAAAGATGTAGTTAATAAATTAGAATGGAGTGCATGGAGCGAACCTCTTGGTTCACTTCAACAAGTTGTTGCTAGTAGGACTATTCCATTTTTAGTCAGCGGTAAGTTGTTAGAACAGTTAAATGTCACTGGAGAGGACACTCATAGAATGTGGTACAGAGCACAAGTATCTGTACCCTCTGCTGAAGTCTCCAAATTGTCATTCAATGGTATGGCTGCTAATGCTTATTTGGTCTTTATTGATGGAGAGTATATTGGTCAAGTTTATGACATTGAAGTAAGAGGGACTAGAAATTATAAATTAGAATTTAAAACAAATAAAAACAGTTACATTTTGGAGATTTTGTCCGTCTCTTATGGACAACACAATGAAGTGTATCCAGATACTAGAGAAACTAAAGGTGTCATTGGCGATTTAATTATTAATGGTAAAGATGTTGGAAAGTCAGTCACTACATGGGTTCATCAGAAGAAACTTGCCGGTGAATATTTGAAGATTTACCAAGAGTCGAACAGAGATTTGGTCCATTGGGACAACCAACTTGAAAAATTCAAAAATAAAGCCTTGACCTGGTATACAGCCAAATTTAACGTTCCTCAAAAGGTGTCTGCACAAGCAGTTACTAATCCTGTACTGGTTAAAGTAGATGCTGGTACGTTGAACAGAGGACACATTTATGTTAATGGATTTGATTTGGGCATGTACTACACTATTCTAGGCAAGTGTGTTGGCACTTACCCATGCAGCGTTATTGACAAATCAATGTGCGATCAACCTTCTCAGACAAGTTACCACATTCCTCCAGAGTTTGTAAAGGAGAATGGAAACATAATTTCGATCATTGAAGAACAAGGTGGTTTGATTGATAATGTCAAGATTGTCAGAAAAGAATAAAAATCTCGTGAATGTATTAATTATAATTTAATCTTTTCCAGAATCTGGCGTATTTAAGACTCAAATTCACGGTATAGGTACGACCCACTAACTAGTATTCAGAATCGTACATTAAAAATGAGTTTATTTTATAAGAACAGACACAAATAGAACGAAACGACGATAAGAAGCATGTACGGTACTTCTTGCTTACAACTTGAACTGTGAGAGGAATCTGCTTCTCTCACTTGTTGGTCTCTTGGAACAACTGTTGGTGGATCAACCACTGTTGGTGTGGTTGGTAGAGGGCTAAATGACATTATTGGAATATTGGGTAATGTAGGGACTTCTAGCACCGGGTTGGAATGTGGTTCTGTGGCCTCAGGGAATGGTTGAAGTGAAAATGTTGGGGGCGATGTTGTGGTGGGTGCTTCGGTAGTTGTGGCTGGATGAGTGGTTGGTATCTCAGTGGTTTGTGCTTCTGTTGAGGGTGTTTCAGTTGTTGGATTTTCGGTAGTTGGAGCTGTTGTTGTCGTTATTGGAGGTGATGTTGTTAAAGGTGCTTCTGTTGTATGAGGAGCATGTGTTGATGTAGTTGGTGCTTCAGTTGATGAAACTGGAGAATGTGTTGAGGCATGTGTTGCATTAGTGCCCACAGGATGACCTGTTGTGTAAGGAAGGCATGGAATCTCGCAGTTAGTTCCTTGCCAACCAGCTTCACAATAGCAATACTCACCGGAGCAAGAGCCATGGCCGCTGCATATACTGCTAATAGCCAATCTCGCTGGAGAGGCATTATTTTCTCCTGACAGATTCTCTGGCTTACAAGACAAAGACTTTTTTGAAAGTCTCGCCGGCGATGCATTGTTTTCTCCTGATAAATTTGCATGGCACACTTCCAAACTTTCGCATTCATCTCCAAAATAACCTAGTGAACATTTGCAGATATCATTTTGGCAAACGCCATGACCACTGCAAACAACTTTTACTTCGTTATTGTTTAACTTTGCCCGAGCACATGAGGACAGCGACGCCTCATTACCTCCGTTTCTGATATCACCTAGTACACAAACTGATAAGAGGAGAACAAGTATGGTTGCCCTTAACATACTGGAGTGTTCTGTGTTGTGATTGTTTTTCAGTGAGATTTCGGTTGCTTTATATATGGAAATCAGTACAAGAAATGGAATCTATGTCAAATGTCAATGTTACAATTAAATAACTATTATTATAACGAAGATATTCATAAACTACTATAAAACAGGGATAGTCTTACTAGATAAATACTACATATTGATGAACATGACATGAGTTGGATTATGAGATATCATCCTGTTGGGTATACAACAACAAACATGTAATATAATTTATCTTTGTCGTAGTTTATTGTTCATCCCCTTACAAATGACAATATTATTTATTTACAAAGCACTCGAGATATCGTTCTTCTGTCTCTCATCTACCAGTCTCTTATACAGGTTCTTTTTGTAACTGTAAAAAATACACACAAAAACAGAAAAAACAAGGAAAGATGCACTCAAGACTGATATAGATATGATGACGTACGTCCAGTGTCCCGTCTTACCCAACCTCAATTCGCAATTTGTTCCGGTATACATCTTGGTTTTTAGAATTTTATAAATTGTCTAAAACTTACCTCGTAACAATCACACACACCTTTAAGTTGGTCACATACACCATGATTAGAGCAACCACCAGGACAAGAGTGCCGCATTTGATATTGAAAAGATGCGTTTATACCAGAAACGTAATCTATCCCATTCATCGACACATAAACCAAAACAGTCGTGGGAATTTCTGATTCTGGTGAAATGCAAGACACATTAAAGTTGGAGATGAATGTTGCGGGAACAGATAGCTGGTCGCCACCAAAATTACATTTTATTGATGTAGTATTAAAGAAATCTTCTCCGTCAATTACGACTAGGGTACCTCCTGATAAATTTCCTTGTGATGGATGTAAACTACTCAAGATGGGTTGTTCTGTAAAGACAATAAACAACAGTATCAACAAAAAACTTACCATATGTGTCCACAAACATTTCGGTCTTGTTAAAATGTTGTCCATTCAAACTAAAGTATAGACCTGACCTTGGTTGATCGAAATCAGGTAGCTTACAAAAACAAGAAGTCTTTCCACCAGAGGGAACACATGTAGCAGCAGAATACTGGTCGTCATGTTCAAATTTACACAACTTGGCCAACTTCCGACTTGACAGCACATCCGCATCAAAACCAGACAATTCAAAAGAATATTCGTGGAAGCCTTGTTCGTTACCAGCAGTTGGTATTATTTTAGGAAGTAGATTCTTCGCAAAAGGAACATCTAAAACATGAACATTAAAATTCACACAAGACAGGACTCACTGTAAATTGAAAATAAAACACGGCTAGCGAAAAAACTTTGATCTTCTATTCCAACTTGCAGAACATAATTACCGACAGGTAGATCAGTCAACAATGAAGAAGAATTACACAAAACTTGGTCGTCGGCTTCGACAAGACCTTCAGTAATTGATTTTATTTGTTGATCCTTTTCATACACAAGTCTACATGTAGCCTTCTTAGCTTGTCTATCCATTACTTTAAATTGTTTTCCCTGAACCTTAATTTCTGGTAACTCCGCTCCTTCTGGTATTGCAAATGGAAAAATGTCCTCAATCACAATTGGTGGAAAAACTTGAACGGTTTCTTTCGTTGACTTGTAGACCTGATGGAAACTTCCTTGGGTAATGTTGACTGTAATGTAAAGATCTATTGTATCTGCCTTCTTGAACCAAGCTTCGGGTAAATGTCCAAGTCCACACTCCACACTTTGATTGTTGATGTTGACTGCTTGTGAGATGATGTGCACGCTGCTTTTAAAGAAGACGCAATTAACTTGTGAAAATGTAGTGAAGCCCGTGCCTGTTATTGTAATGTTCAAATGAGAGTCTGTTGTGTAGATCCTGGCGGGTGTGACTTCTTCGATGTTGAGTTGTCCAATTCTTAAAAGTTGCGAAGCGTAACTGTCGGAGTTTTCTAATTTAACGAGGGCTTGAAGTAAGATTAATCCATCACTGGAAAACGATAGTGATCCCGTGTTGATGATTTTTCCTCCATATTGCTCAAACTTCGTAGACGATAATAAATCACCACTGCTTGTATTGTATACCAATAATTGAGTGTTTCCATTCTCATCTAGAGCAGTTGTTAACACTGTCAAGGTTAATGAGTTTATGAAGAATGAAACTAACCTTGATCCTTCAAAGAAGTAATTGACGTCGTTAGTTCACCTGACTCCACTAGCGACCATATGATTGTTGAATTGCCGGCAAAAAAGTTGACTCTATATAAAGCACCGTCGTCGCAATTGAATATCAAGTCATTAAGACCATACGTGGAGATACCGCGAATATTCTGGTCTGTGACGTTATTGTATGTATTTGATTCGTTTTTGAAAATATTGTAAGAGAATACATTATTCTGATGGGTCATGTATAGTGTTTCATAGAGAAGGACAGGATCCGCGGTAGTTTCAAAGGGTAGTTCTAAAGTCCATTTGAGCGTCTGATTTTGAACAGAAACAGCAATGAGGGTTGATGACCCGCCATCTAAATGTGAAGCAACGGCAAGTAAAAGATCTGTATGGTATTCATCTGTGGTAACAATTATGAATGCATGTTTGAAAGAATGTTTGTGGGTTAAATTGAATTGTACTCTTTTAACTGACGAAGCATCCGTAAAGAAGCAAATGTCACTTCCACATCCGTAAAAAGTGGTTCTTAATCTGTCTTGGACAGCATCCGTTGTTACTGAACCTATATTTGAATGTTTGAATGATTTAAATAATGACCCATCGGTCCATATTAGGTGCATGTAATCTTGTGTGTTGACGGTGATGATATTCTCAGTTACTTGTGATTTTCCGTAAGTGATGAGACTAATGGCTGCATCGACTTCTCTTCCTCCAGCGATTCTGATATGATAGATCCAACGTGTGGCTCCAAAAGTATCATGAGAAATAACTTGAATAAAGTTTGTGGCATTTGAAAAAAGAGAGTAGGAATTTCCGTTTTCATCTATAGGCTTTTTAAGAAATAACGCTTTCTTATGCTTACCATTCACGACGGGCATTTGTTTGTGTGGAACGCTTCCGTCACATTGTTCAATTGGTTGAAGTAAAGTCAAAGAAGGAGGAGGGAAAATCGATGTGTGCCGTGAATTATTGTCATCAAGTGACACTCTTGCCCATCCACTCCCACTTATTGTTCCACAATAAAGCAGGAGCAGTGTGACAGCTAACACTATGTGCATTGTAAATCTCAATCACCGCGTTACAAGATATTGTGTAGGCCCCGATCATAAATGTTTGACTGGAAGCATAGAGCTTCTTAAATTTGAAACTGAAGTAATAGTCATCAATAGAGTGGTCACTAAGTTCAAGAGTTTCAAGTTCTGTAGTTTAGCCATAGTAAAAGCTTGATTTGCGGTGAGTCCTTTAAAAAGAACACATCTCAAATACAAAACTCGAACGAAATATGAGTTGTTCACATCTGAGTAAACCATCCGGGATTTGAAACGGCCACTACTAAATGAACAAGACTATTAGTGATGTAAATCATTTACGCATCTACTATAATCACCAGGCCACCGATCGGGTACTTAATCTTGTTTTTAATAAAGTATCATCACACTATCAATTCTATTTTAAGCATGCAAGAAAACAACCCATACACTTTGCCCGATGCAAAGTTCATCACGCACAACAATATCGATGTTCCACTAGAAGAATACTTTGATAAACACTCTAGTCAAATATACAATATGCTCCCCTTTTCGCAAGACCCTACGTTTAGTAAAAAATACACTACGCAAGAAAAGATCAACATGACGGATTCCATACTGAACCTGAGCAAAGGAACAGGGTCAGACAACATGTTTTTGTGCGGAATGGACATGGCAACCACAGGTAATAAATTAATTACACAAGCTCAACAAAGGGTGTGTTGGGACGCACTCCAAAACAAAAAAGATCATCTAACCGAACAAGAATACACTGTACTTTTAAAGAACATAGAACAGGCTAACATGGATGGCTGTAGACAAATTCTTGAAAACATTAACAATACACACTAAATAAAAAATACATTTATTTATCGGCTTGGTCAGTTGTTGTGTTTAGTTGCGGTTGGGGGTTAAAAGTCTCCGTTACAGCATCTCTCACCGAAAGTGCACTCTCAACAGCAGTCTGCCCCAACTCGTTCGCTATATTTGCAACGTCGCCTCCTACAGTCTTGATGAATTGAGTCATCCCTCCTTCTTCTGGTGTCTTCGCAAGACTACTCGTAGTCGCATTAATCTCTTGTCTTTCGATCTCTTTGTCTGCCGGGATCTGTTCTGAGCTGCTCATGCTTTGTTTTTTTAAATCATAAAAACCCTACTGCTATTTTAATCCCTTGTAATAACATCATCCCCGACCATAACAAGAACAATTGAAATAAAATCGATAAACACATTATCCACATCTTCAAACAACTTACGCACGACATTTCACTCCATTCTTCACCAAAAGGAATTATTATTTTAATAAATATATTTTTTTATTTTACATTATATTTTTCAATATTTAGCAACATGTTGCTGCTGTTCCACATCAATAGATTGCCTTCCATATCTTTTATAATTATTTTCGTGTCTATAAGAATGACCTCTATACCGAGTGCTACCACCACTACTCGATGAATCACGATAATGATTATGGTGATGATGACTGTCATAAAAATCAATTTTAGGATATTTACTACTCCCTTCTAGCTTTCTCCTCGCTAGAATTGCATCATCAGTGCGGTCAAATTCAACAAATGCACTTCTATAATCTCTTGAAATTTCCACCAATCTCACCCGACCGTACTTTACAAAATCATGATTGATTTCCTCTGGTGGTAAATTTTCTGAAAATCTACCAACTATTCTCAACACACGAGATGGATACTCTTGAACATCTTCTCTTCTCTTTTTAAGAGGTGGTTCGTTACCATCACCTCCTGTACTGTTGTTACTACTACCATTGTGTCTGTACCAGTTATTATTATGGTTATTGGGTGGGGAAGAGTTGATAATGGATGGAAAAGATGATTTGTGAATTGGAGAGTGCGATTGGGATTTTGTAGTCGAGCGATTATGATAAGAGTGATCAAAGAATGGAGAGTTGTTGTTATTGTGGTGAGAGTGATTATTAGAGGTGGAAGAATCTGGATGAGAAAAGTGGTGGTGATGATTAGAAGATGATTCGCTTCTTCTGTATTTCCTTGTTGAAGAAAAGGAGGACGATGTCGAATGATCCTTACGAATGCGATGAGGAGATGAACAAGAATCAGAGGAATCAGATGATGTAGATGAACTATCTGCCGCCAATGAATGTCTTTTTGATTTTGGAGATTCTATACGAGGTGGTGGTGGAGTATGTTCTGGTTCATCATAACCACCTTTATCACCACCTACGCCGTTTATCGTCGATGATAATGATTCGAGAGAAGGAGGAGATGGATTAGGAGTTGTTGGCGTAGTTACAGAATGAGTAGCACTCTCTGGTGTATATAATCGATCATTTAGATTAATATCAACTACATTTTGTTTTGTATCAATCACCATATCACCATCATCATCATGTTCACTACTTTCGTCATCAATCATAAATTTCTTCTTCTTTATTCCACCTCCTTCATCGTCATGATCAATACATTGTTGAGGTGTGGATAGAGTAGTATCGATTGATAACAACAAACTAGTCTTTACGATTTCGACAATGGTCAGTACTTGTTGATCGGATAGTACCAAATTCAATTGATCCCTTATCAACCTACAAATGTAACTTTTAGGGGGCGACACTACATTTATAAATGGTTTTTCAGAATAAGGAGGTGGTGGAGGTATCATTGGTGGTAACACAATATCTTCTTCATCGCCATTCTCTTCTTTACTGATTTGTCCAACATCGTCATGACCACCGTCCTCAACACCACTAGAACAAGATGTATATTTTGACTTTAAGATTGCACCTAGCCATTGTATCGATTTGTTATGATTATTACCGCTCTCATAATTAATATGAACGCCCAATTTGGTTCCAACTGGTATAAATAACAACATGGCATCGCCATCTTCATTTTGTTTCTTCTTTTCGTCATTCAACTCAATCACTCCTACCTATAAAAAAAATAACCAATTAGTAACAAAATAAAAACTAACCATTTGATCTAATTTCAAAATGGAATAAAATTGATTCAACTTTTCTTCGATTTGATTTGATTTTGGTTCGAACAGTAGAAAATCAAACAAGTAGTTTGGTATGGAATTGATTTTATCGACGGGTACTCTCTTTTTGATGTTCAATTCAAAATGATCAAATCTAAAATGGAGGATGAAATTTGGAATTCGAAATTTCAACTTACATTTTGTAATGCAAAAGTCTTGGATCGGATATAAACATGTTAATGTCGCCTATTGTGTTTCCTCTGCATGACAAGTTGATGCAACTATGTAAGGTCCATGTCGGAGGTGGAGGTGGACCTAATGGTAATACTACATTGTTTTTATCTTGGTCATTAACGATCGTAGTATTGTCATGATGATTATCGTTCATGTCATTATTGATTATAGTAGATGGTGCAGTAGTTGTGTAATGACGAACTCTTCTTCTCCTTCTTACTATTGTCTTTTCTGAATTTTTGGTATTGTTGTTATTACTGTCTTGATCCGATGATGGTTGTTCAGTTAAAATCACCATCGATGGGTCCATTTCGACTTTGATTGATTTTTTCATTTGATTTTGTTTTTTCGTTTGATTTGTGGTTTTTAAAAGTTTAGATTTTGGTGATGATGTTTTTAATGTCAGCGTATTGTTATTATCGTCATCAGTTGCCGGTGTTTTGTCTTCTGATGTTAATTCGTCATCTTGAATGTCCGATTGATCTTGTTCATTGGACTCCGATGATGATGATTCTGAATTGGATTCTTCTTCTTCTTCGCTTTCGCTTTGTTTGTTTTCCTTTTTTGATTGTAGTCGAGTTATTCTTGTGGGAGTTGAAGTTGACTGAGAAGATGATTTTCTTGTGGATTGTGATCTTTGAATTTTTCTTGGTCTTCCTCTTCCACGTCCTCTTCCTCTATTTGAAATGGGTTTTGGTTTTGTTTTGGTTTCTTCTTCTTCTTCTTCTTGAGATGAGTCATCCGATGGAGGTGACGAAGGCGACGATTTGTTGTTTGTGTCCGTTTTATTCTTTGCGTCCTCTTTTTCTTGATCTGATTCTGAAAGCGTGGCAGCTGCGACACCTAGTGATAGTAATGCGTCACAAAGAGCGAGCGCTGATTTCTTTTCTGCTTTTGGTTCCACGACTGGGGGCGGTGTGTTTTTTGTTTTGGGTGGTCTTCCTAATCTACCTCCTCGTGATCCAAGACGTGGATGTGGTCCTTTTAATTTTTTTTTTGTAGTAACGTCTGAGACTGTAAAATCATCGCTTTCTTGTGCTTCTCCTTCGGAAGTTTCTGATTCCATAATTATCGTATTTTCATCCTCTTCTTCGTCAGGGTCATTATATTCTTCTTCGGATAATTCAGTTGCACTTTCGTCATACGCGATTTTATTTCTTCTCGTCGACCTGACAACGGGGTCGCTAGATCTAGTTCTAGGCATTTTTTGTGTGTTTTTAGTTTTGACAGTTTTGTGTTGCCGTTTGGTGTAGTGTGTTAGAAATTGATATTTTGAATGACGTTAACCAGAATTAAACAAGTCCACACAATGACTCTACGTTCTATATTTTTAACCCCCAACTTTTTACCCGTTGACATTGAAGTCAAAGGATTTAGTTGACTAGTTGTATTTGGTCCGCAGTAGAACATGGAACTTGAATTGCACACGTGCACGTTACCCTTATTCAATTTAGGATTTACAAAGCGAACAATAGCTCAAGTTGTTACCGCCAAAAAATTTGATAGCTAGGAGTCATTTGGTGTAGCTATCCATTGTTGTCATTCTCACGACCAAGATAAAGCTGTTTGATGGTACTTAAGTCAGAATTTTTAATTCTTGATAGAAAACATAGAAGTGGTATCGTTCTTACCACATAAACAACGTTCATGATACTTTTATAAAATACAAGCTAATTGAAATTTCGTAATTGTTAGTAACGGTATTTACCTTCGATTAATTACTCTGGGTCACAGAACGTATTTACACCTTGAGTCTTCAGCATTACTTAAGGTTGCCATATATCTTCGCCTCCCGAACTTGAAGGACCTCAACTCCACTCAATTAATTTTTTTTACAAATTAACTTCGAAAAGGTTTCATTACAACAATATGAAGGTTGCTTTCGTTGGTGGTGGATGTGGAACTTGCACTAGTTCATTTTATCTCGATAAGCTTATGGCTGAGAAGAATATAGACACCGATATTACTATATTTGAATCAAGCAGCAACGTAAGTACCAAGTATTGAAATAACCATGATCATCAAGATGGGAGGAAGGCTACAGCAAGTCAAAGTCACGGATGATGTTATAGTAGATCTTGGTGGATCCATCTATCACACAGGCGTAAATCCAACAGTGGTCAAAGTCAGGGAGGACTACATGGAGAAGATGAAAAATAACGCCAATACCAACAAGATTGTGGAGACAATTAATATATATGATGATGTCGAGAGTTTGGGTGTATGGGATGGAAAACAATTTGTATACCGTGGCCCTACAAAACTTTACTTTGTTTCTATAATCCAAAAAATATTAATTGATACTTTCAAAGACTTTTTGTATTTGGGTACCATCTTGTCCTTCTTTAATAAGAAATTACACCAATTAATGATCATCATTAGTATGGTTTTCACTTACGGTTTCGGTTCAATCTTGGGAATCAAAAAGTTCAAGGATAAGGAAGGTGGAGATAATGTCATTAAACTCTTCCTTGATTTCAACAATGTTGATTACTACACTGCCTTCGGCAAATACATGCCCGTCCATTTGGTTCACATTAATGCTAAAAACATCCTATCAAAGTACGGAGTAAGTGATAAATTCATAAACGAAGTACTTGAGCCAGTAACAAGAAACATTTATTCGCAAAATTTAGATCGCTACCATTCGATGGCAATGTTGACAACAGTACTATCAGGCAAGTTTATTACAAACATTATTAATAACTTTCATTAGGCGACAGCTCAAAACTAAGAACGTTCAAGAAGGGTAACGGAGCATTCTTTGAGGAAGTTGCAAAAAGCATTGAAAAATGCACAATTAAGAGAAACACTAAAGTCACTTTTATTGAAAAGGTAAATTCATTCACTTAAAGTCATTGATGATGTATTTTCAGGTTCACGATGGAAAATATCAAGTGACAAGTAAAGGACCATCTGGTCAATCATCCACTCAAGTTTTTGATGTAGTCGTTCTTGGTGCTCCATTTGAAAAATTAAACGTTGAAATAAAAAATGTACCTGATGCGCACCAACTTTTAAGTAAAATTCCAAAAAGAGATTTTGTTCCGGTTTGTTTGGCTGTTGTTAGTGGAGTTCCCAACCACAAGTACTTCAAGTGTGAAAATGTTGGTAGCGTCCCATTAGTCATTAGAACCACGAAAGTAGCAGGTAGATGTCTCACACATGCGATGTTCTTCTAACTCAATAGATGTAAATAACTGTCCATTCTTGACCTTCCAAGCATTATGGTTTGATGTGAAGAATAATTGTAGAATTTATAAAGTACAATCAAAGGAGAGGCTAACGAGAGAGGAACTTGACTCCTTGTTTTCAGAAAAACATTTTGTATATCAGCATGACTTTGAATATGGTTATCCACTATTAGAAGCACTTGAAGAGGGTCATAGACTTCCCGCCAAACTTTCTGAAAACTTGTATTACATTAATTCCGTCGAAAGTCTCTCTTCTGCGATGGAGGCTTCTGCTTGGAGGTAAGATTCTTTTGTAATCCTTGTTTGTAGTAACCCAAATAGCGGCCGAAATATAGCGAACTTGATCGCTGATGACAGCACAATCCAAAAACAGTCTTCACAATAAAATTGTCTTTATTTAGTTTGATATTAAATTTTGTGTTGTATCTTTTGGTTTTGTATCATTTTCAGAAGTCGATCATGAATGATCATCAGACTAACTAAAAGGTTTTAATTTAGTTATATAACGGCATCATGACATCGAGTAATGCACTAGGTTCATTTAAAAGTTCGTTCCTTAGGAGACCTTCGATAGATGTAATGAAGAGATTGAACTCTTCTTACAAGGTCAATCCTGATTGTAACAATGAAAAGAATGCTGGTATGCTCTATGACCCAAACCAGATACAGGTTACAGAAGAGGATTTTAGTCGAATATTGGCAGACATAAAAGACAAAGACATGTGGGAGACAGTGTTCAAAAGTGATAATAGAACGGTCATGATTAGTAAATCAGTCTTTTATAATGGGAAGAAGGGAACGAAGAAAATGTGTGAAACTGGAGTTATTCCGTACAGTGTGGAGGAGGTATTTCACGCTTACACGGACAAGGACTGTATTCAAAAAATTGAGAAGGAGATTAGTGCAATCACCGAAATTGACTACATTGAATCTTCAGCATTCGCCCTAACCGTACTAAAATTTCAGTACAACCTTCCATTCCCAATGAGCAACAGAGATTTTTGTCTCATCCACAGCGCTAGGAGATACAAAGATGGCTATATCATGATTAGGAAAAGCGTCAAGCACCCAAACTGCCCTCCAGATAAAGGATACATTAGAGCCGTGGCCAGTGGAGGCATTGTCTTTGAAAAACTGGGACCCAACAAGACAAGGTACACTCAAACATACTTTACAGATTATAGCGGGTGGGTCACAAGTGGGCTTTTTAATAAAATCATTCAAATGAGAGACAATAAATGGCATGATGCAATGGTTTGGTCGTGTAGAGTTCGGAGGGATAAGAGTTTGGAGGAGCCACCTAAAAAGTCTTACGGAATCATAAACACACTGCTTTATAACGATGACCACAGTGGTGCCATAGGCCACATGTAAAAATAAAAATCTCATTCTTCAACAAATTGTCATCTAAGAAGGAAAAGGAAGGTATAGAGTTGTAATACCGAAAAAAAGTTTGAAGGTATGACAGAACTTTTCAAAGACAAAATCTTCTACATAAGTGGTCCGATTGAACAAGCCTCTAAGGTCATGTTTACTATTGCTGCCAACGGAGGCTTAGTATGCAAAAAAAAAAATATAGATGAGGTAACATTCTTTTCAAAGAAGTCTTTAACAAATAGAATACGTATCAAGTATATAATCAAATCCCGACTGAAGTTGAAGTTGGTGATGTGGGTAAAGTTGTAACCTTCGAGTGGGTAATGGAGTGTGTGGTAAAAAAAGAAATACTTCCACAGGATTGCGAGCCCCCAAAGAAGAGAGTCAAACTTACCCAGGATGAACAAGGTAGATTTAAGTATGCTCCTAATCTCGAAGTCGGTAAGTTTAATTGTTTAACAAAATTTAATTTCTTATAGGAACATTTTGTACAGATTTCAAAAAGGCCAACGACCTGTTATCGCAACATTTTGATGTATATCAGTACAAACTAATTGCCACGACCGAAAACTTAAACATGAAATTAGTTGATCGCGAAGTTAGTGTAGCAGCAATTTACGATGCCTGTTTCAAAACGTCCGAAATGTTTCTTGATTCATTTGAAAAGGATCCCAACGCAAATGTTGATAAAAATAGTGTTAAGAATGTTGACCTCTCAAACGGTCCTGGTACAGGTAAAACAAGAATGTGCCAAGAGGCTGTTGGCGAAATGATTAACTTCTCAAAGAAGAATCGCAACAGTGAAAAGTATCAGCGTTTCAACAGACTTTTAGAAAACTGCTTGCAGATCTTCACAAGTTATGGAAATGGATCGACTGTGTGTAGTACAGACTGTTCAGGTCACTCGGCGCCAATAAGATTGCTGTATGGATACTTTATATCTAAAGTTTGTGGCAGAGATTTGGATTCCTTCTCACAAGAAATAGCGCAAGTACTTGGTGGTTATCCCAATATGAATGATGCTATTGGACATGTAGCCTATCACTACAGAGCTGCTCGCAACATGAGCCAGGATGAAATGATCTTGATATATTTTGGAATCGATGAGTATAACCAGCTATTCGAAAAAGATGGCACCTTGACCTTGTTCCACAACATGTATGCAATTGCATCAAATGTTTTGAGAGTGGTACACAACGTGGTGCTGTTACCAGTATTTTGTGGCACCAGCATTATAAGCTTTAATGAAGTCGTTAGAAAAAGTGCTCGCAAATCTGTGCGCATCCCGCTCCCGTCGCTACAATCTGATGGTATTATTGAGGTTTTAAAAAATTATGATAACACATTGTATGATGGCTGGAGTAGTTGTAGAGTGTTTATCCATACCGCTCTACAAAACAATATACCCAGGGCACTGGAGTATTTTTTGAAATCTACCACTGAGATGATCAAAGATAAAGCCGAATCAGAGTCCTTCAATGATTTCATGAATGGAAAACATTTAAATGTGCGCAGGATTGATGACATCCAACTAAAAGTAGACATTGAATTAGAAGGTTACAAACAAATATTATATGATGACAAGTATTCAGAACAAATCAAGAAAGCATTCTACTATTGCTTTCTAAAGGATCCTGTATTTCATGAAGACGTAAAACTATTGCTACCTTTATCAGAGACCGGAGTATATAGTTTGAGGATGGAACAAGACGGTCGTTATTATTGTGACATGCCAAATGTATTCGTGCGTCTCGTTATTCAAAGCAATAACCATAAATCTATTCTCAAAGAAATTCGTTCTGTCATGGAAAGTGTGCCAAAACAAGGAGAGACATACGAAAATTTCTTTGTCGCGTATAGTGTCATCGCGGGGAATTTGCGTAGCCTACTTGGTCTTGAAAATATCAAAATTGGGCACATGTTTAGGGGTGCAAAGTTTTCCAATGACAATATGAAGGACATTCTTGTAAATGTTGGCGAATGTAAAAGCGACGAACTAAAAGATCCATCAATCAACCCAAATGGTCGAGCAGCCAGGACATTAGAGAGTGTAGAGGACAAGAACATTGGGAATAGTCGTAATGTGTACTTCACAAACGTAGAAAAAATTGAAGGGTTTGATGCAGCTGTCACCTTGGACATTTCAGAAAAAGATGAAATATTGTACCCAGAATCAAAACAGAAGAAATCTGTAGATGGCGTTGCTCTTACGATCTTGTATAAGATGAAGCTAGCAACGCCCAGGAGGAATAAAACAAAGGATTTGGGGCATAATGCAGATGACATTAAAGGTGAGCGAATCAAAGCATTCAAATCATTCTATACCGGTCTCACTGATTTCAAGTTGTTTGTATTCGTCTCCAACCACTATGAGTGCCCGACACAAGTTAAATTAAACAAAGACGAGTGCATTGCTGTGTTTAATAGATCTTCATTCGAGGAGTTTTATGGCCCACTTATTGCACACAGATTTCATTGGTCGTATATAACATCCAAACAGGTCTTTATAAACACTGATACTCATACAATCCTTGTTTTGATTTTAAACAATATTAAGCTTGTAGATAGAATTCGAAGTGAAAGAGAAAAAGAACTTTTTGAAGACTATAACGACTTCAAAACAAGAATAATTGACCACACACATCACAATGCAAAAACAGGCGTTGAAAAAGCACTCGAAGGAATTGAAATCATTTTTTAAGTTTTGTTGTTTCAAAACATTATAAAGTACTTATGGGTTGGGAGAAGTAAGATTGTATTCTTAAGAATAAATGCATATTTTCTTAAATAAGCACAATCAGTTCCAAATTGAAGATGACATGAATTTAAATTATTATCATGAATATCAGTGCTCTCAATGTCTTCTGATTCTTAAAAAGTGAGCTTTTAAAGGCATGTCGGTTTTGAATTTACATGGTTTTATCATACGCTTCTAAAGAAGAAACCAGTATGAAGATGCGGAGAAGACTGCCGCAAAATCATTAGAGGGGCCGTAATGAGGAGATTCTTATGAATCCGAAGTACAAGAAGCACCTTGGCGCCTCTAAACCAGAACTTATAAACAACATTGATACCCGTGAATTCTCAACTGTATGAATGGTTGTGTGACAAGAAACCCTCATTGACTTGTAAAATGTGCTTTTTAGCATGACAAGTTGGAATCCAACCTCAAACCTTAGTATACAATAAAGCGACTGGTTTACTTACTTTATGTATTCACTGTACACTATCATTAACACGGAAGGTACGAGCAATGAGAGAGAACAAATTATCAGGATGGAATTTGTTGTGCCCTGGTATCATAATTTTTCTAACCTTAAACGCTTTGTTGGAGGATGATGAGGTGTTATGGCTGCCATTTGCAGCGCTGCTGCTTATCGTGGTGCAGAAAAATCTAGTCAACTTATGTTTTCATTGATTTTCTCTGTTGTAAACACCCTATATATTGTAAACTGCTAGATCGAAGAGTTCATCAAAGATGGGAAGGGGAACTCCAAAGAAGAGACAGAGTTCACAAACAACAGACGGCATAGAAACGCCTACCAAAAAACAACGGATGGTAACTTTATCAAAAGTTCCAAAATGGTCTTTGTATGGATTCGTTCTTAACAAGATTGAAAGAGAACATGACACATCATCTCAATCCATCATAAAATATCATCAGCCCGGCCATTTCCTACTCTTTATGAAACCTAGCCAAAAATATCGTGAAATAATCATCAAGACACTCGCCTACGGGGACGACGGCATCAGATCCAAAAACACCGTTAAGTACACAATCAACCAAGTTGATGCAACATTTTTAAGCTTGTCGTCCATCTACCATCATTCCACAAAATCCGTCTTTGTGGTGGCGATTCTCTCGACAAGTATCAACGTCTATCAGGCCATATACAAAGAAGAAGCAAACAACACTCCAACACTCAAATGCATCAAAACTCCATTCGCATACACTGCCGAACTTCCACATAAGCCAGCTACATTCCTATCGACCATACTTCCCAACAACAACATTCTCTTTGCCGACATGTGCACGTTGACAATGTACGAATATAACCCTTCGGACGCATCATGGACAAATTGGGAAGTGCCCAAAACCGAGGGTTACGAAATTGTTTTGGATCGAGAGTTTAATTGTACATCTCGAGACAATCTATTCGTCATGATCGAATACCATCGAACTTACATTTACACTTTGGACGTTTACAAAAAAACTTGGCAGTTGACCACGCCTCTTCGTAAACTTCGATCCACATTTGTCGACTCGTTTCATCTAATCACACCGACGGTACTGATTATTGCAGAGTCCCAAGACACGGTTGACTCCATACATTTACCGAGCGGATTTGTGTTCAAACATTCTTACAATTTACCTTTTAGTTTTGGTTTATTTTCGCACAACAACAAATTACTGATTTTGAATAATTATTCGAATGAAGTGGTGGAAGTTGATTTATCAAGGGTGTTAAATTTGCATTCCATCTTGGACCAATCTAATAAATTTCAAAATAAATTTCAAGAGCATTATAATGCCCTGCCAACATGTCAGGATGATTTGTATGATTTTGTTTTGTCTTGTGCATTCCAAAGGACATTCTGTTCCGATATGATTGTAAAATACCTTGATACTGATTATCCTTGTCATGGTCAGGTCCTGTCTGCTACTTCTCGATTTTTTTGTAACATGTTTGATGAAGATTGTAATGACGATCAAGATGATCATGTAAAAAAAACATGTGTCGATTTGAGTCTTTTTGATCAAAATATCAAATCAAAAACTAGTTTGGAGATTGCACTGAGCTACATGTACGGAGGAGTGTTGGAAATTTCCAAAATTGATAAACATGGTTTGGTTGACTTGGCAATTACTGCTGATTTTTTGGGCCTCGATGAATTGTTTTATAGAATTTATCACTCATTTGACGTTAGAATGACAGATGGTACCATTGATGCTTTGTTTGTTTTTGATTTTATTTTTAATTACTTTATGGAACACCCAATCTTGTCTGATTTGAAATTAAATTGTATCACGGAAATCTTTAAAAATAATTTGTATTTTATTGAAATTATAAACAAGTATGATTTTGATGGCGTGAAGTATACAATTGATATGGCAAACGAGCATTCCCTCTTGACAATGTTGACTCATTGGCAAAAAATCAAAGAGGGTTGTTCTTGTGACGCTGGTAAATTAGAAGAAATTCTAAATTATATTATCGATGATTTATCGGAGAATTTTATTACCTCTTTGAACGAGTTGATTGATGTTTTGCACGTGTTGGATCATGCCGGAATTGATTTAAATGTTATTCCTGATAAGATTTATGACATCATATCGTGTCAAACTGTTGACACTCCGGAGTTGATCAAAAGAATTGATCACATCAACTCCAACCGAATCATTCTGAAAAGCTCAATCATTCAAAAATTAAAAAGTAAATACCAAAATACTTTGATTAGTATCTTGAGTAATGTTCCCAATGGCATTAAATATTCTGATGTTATCTTGAGTCATCCTCTAGAATCTGACTTGTACAAAAATGTATTGGTTGACCAGATAATGGAACTGCTGCTTGTTTTGAAAGAAGTGCATCTTGATGATTTAGTCAAGAAATGGTTCAAAATCATGACAAGTATAGTCCGCTCCTCCATCTATGACTGTAGAGAGTTTTTAATTTTCTACACCAAACACTTTTTCGATGATGAGAATGTTTCTTTCGATCTGAATTATGACTATTCCGGTCGTTATTATGTGTCCATATTGTGTGATAAAGTGACATCAGAAGAAGTCATCTCCATGCTTGATGGTGCTCAAATCGCAAGAATATTTACATACCAAAAAGAGAATGACGTGCCTTGTAATCCAGAAAATTTTGAAATCACCATGAATGAGTGTTTTCGTTTTGTGTTATCTTCCATTGCTTCTATAACTGATTTTTGTCGTCTTTATAGAGTTTTTGAAGAGAAGAAATATTGGCTTGAAAAGTTCATGGCACATTTAGATAAAGTTGTCGACAGGAACTACACGTCAGTGAGATCTGCTCTTGTTGTTTACTACGAGATATCGTCCTTGAGAAAATCTATATTTGATATACACCAGAGTTTTGTTTCGTTAGAGAAGGATACAGTCGATTACATTTCTTCGAATCCTAAATCTCTTCAAGATTTGGTTTTGAAATCATTGAGATCGAGCGACGTTTTTGTTCATTATTTACATGAAGAATAGTTACATGAAAATATTTTGTTACATTTATTTATGATTGATTTGTTGGTGATGGATTAATCTTATTTGTTCTGATTCACTTTTTATTTGTGGTGGGTTGTGAGAGCAACTCAACCTTTGTATTTCATGTAATAAATCTTTGTTTCCTACAACATGATTTTCGCTGATCTGATGTCTATGCGTTTACGGAGTTGTTTGCTCTGTACCCATTAATTCTGTCCCCATCTTTCGGCTACTGTTGGATTTCATAAAACTTTTCACGATGGTGAATGTGCGTCTTTCCGTAAAGATTAATGATTGTACTCTCGGGTACGTTATCAATCGTAATAGCATTTATGACCTTCGTTGAGGTTCAATTATTATTACAAAAAAACAACAAAAACAATGGGGAAGAAGAATGGAAAGAAGAAGAATACCGCTCAAATGGATCCATTGGAAAGGATGATGAAGAACTTTATGCCATTCAGCGAAAGAGATTTGGAGAAGATGGCTAACGAAAAAATGGAATCCGGTGCTAAACTCGCAAGATCACAGGAGCAAAAAGATGATACTTTTTATGTTACTCTCACCAACGTACGTTACCTATCAACATGATTAATTAATTATCAAAGTTAGAATGGAATCCACAAATAGAAGTGACGAATTCAACGAGAGTGGTCCTAGCTGGTATTCCACTAGATAAACCACCGGATGCAAAGGTTAGTCCATCTAAAACCATCCTTCCGTCATAACCAAATACAGCTGATCTACAAAGCATTATGCCTTGCAATCGTTCATCCATGTTTCCTACAAGAACCTACAATCAACATGATGAAAGTCGCAGGCATGTCCGATGCGGATGCGAGGAATTCCCTTCCAAAACCTCATCGTCCCAAAACATTCTGCTTCGTCGAAACCATAACCGAACATCTCCCCGATGTTAAAGAAATGATTCTCAAAAATGAACTCAACATTGAATGCACGTACAAAGTAAATATCAAATTGAGATGTCGAGCATGCTACCAAGAGAGTGAAAATGTCAAATTATGTTCCGCATGTCATGCCGTTTATTATTGCAGTCCAACTTGTCAAAAACGTGACTGGATCAATGGATCCAATCATAAACTCTACTGTAAATACTTTAAAAAATGGAACGAAAACAAAGCTCAACTCATTGACGAGCTGGATTTCTTTTCCTTTATTGAAGAAACTACGAAACCATTAAGACAGAGCGTCATGCTCATGTCTAGAGACCTCCACGCCGTAGGATTGTGGAAATACGAATGTGGGTGTTGCTTAGACTCACCTTCATCTAATAATTTAATAAAAAACTTTGTAAGAAATGAAGGAAATGAGACTCATGGATTACCTCCTGGTCACTTTCCTGATCTTGATAATTTCTCTGAATTCCTTCCAAATGACCTTGTGCTTAACAATTGGAAGGATTACTATGAGTGGAGAAAACTTCCAAAAGATAGTTTTGCTGCCTTGTTATTACATTATCCACTTACTTTATACCACATTATTGTACTTAATCATTTACATCAACAAGATAAGATTGTAATGTGGTATGCAGGTCCAGGAAATGAAATTGGTCAGTTGGGCGTGTGGAAAGAGTTATTGTACTTGTTGCCTAATGTTAATCAAATAGATATTCATATGATTGGTCCTGACGTTCCTTCTTATCATGTGAAGCATCCAATTGTTTTAAAGGCGATGGATCACACAATGACTTTTACCTTCCATAATGCTCTTTTGCAGGATTATATGGTTCAGGGCAAAAGTGTTGTTCCTGATGTTGTTGTGGCGCTTGATGCTGCTTTGATTGCATCTAGAACTTGGTTAGATGCTCTAGAAGTTATTATAAGGAACAGAAAAGCAGGAATGAATAAACCTGCTTTTTATATAACTGAGACTGATGAGTTTGCACCTGAATATCTTAAACAGAACGTGTTATCTGTTTATGGTGGTGAATTTAGGACACCTGTTTTAGCGAATCCTTTTAGGCAACCTGTGTTTAGGGTGGAACAAATGTACAACATTCCTTTGTTTAAGAATGGATTCATGTTTAGTATTTAATAAATAAAATATGTTGTGTTTATTCATGATTACTTTAGTAGGTTTTTTTTATTGTAATGAGTGCCCATGATTCTGATTAGAAATTTTTAACAGAGCATTTTTTGTGATACCAAATCCTCGAAGACAACGTAAAGATATTGGATTCCTTTCGTGGTGAGAATGGTATTGTTAACGACAGCAATCGTGATCGAGTCGGGACAACTACTAGAATCAGTCAAGCAAAATCAACACACGATACATACCCGACCTCCTTCAGAATTTCAGGAACCACAAATCACCGAATCAAGGAAATCTTTAGTTGCCAAAAGCGAATGCCTCAAGTAGTCACAATTCGTACATGATACGTCAAGGGTGGCAGGAAAAGAGGAGTAAGTAGTGTTATATCGAAGTATCCTAACTCGTTATAGATTTGAGTTTTCACAAGATTCTGATCAATACCGTCACCATGCAAGAACGGACAAGGATAGCAGCATGGTCACCTTTTACTACAAAGAACATGCTTTGGTGCTCTCACACAGACTGAGAAGAGAAGTGTCAAGAAAAAAGCGAAATTGTAAACGACAACATACGAAGAATTATTTCGACAGACATTACTGTAGTTCAATCCTTCTCACCACCATCATCAACAATGACAGAAAGGAACAAGGTGATTGGAAGGTACTTTTGAAATGGAAGCCAACCATTAACAACAACAAAAACAACGCCACAAACAACAACAGTCAAAACAACCTTGCGGCCATCTTTAACCAAATTAAAGACATGCGAATGGACCAAGAGTCCACTAGAAGTCAAATCAAAGAATGTGCCCAAAGCATGAAATTGATTTCCGAGCGACAAGACACCCAAGAGTTTGAGATTAAAAATTAGAAACAAACGTCACCTCGGCTTATACTGGTATGGACTCAAAATTCAATAAGATGATGGAGATGATGAAAGGACTTTGTAGCAAAATTGATGCGAAAAAGAAAGTCCCCACCAAACTAGAGGAAGGAAGAGGACTAAGAATGACAAAGAAGAAGAGGAAGACGAAGTAGACACAGAAATGGAAGAGGAAGAAGAAATTACCGTGACCCCAAAAAAGAAATCAAGAACCACTAAACAAAAGTGAAACTGGTGTAAGTCACCGGACGCACCCAGTCACTCTAAGCAGGCCTTTGGCCCATTTGTATAAATAAATAAATTATTTAATCCGTCAACTATTTGTGCAGCTAACCAATTCAAAGTGGACAAACTTACAAATGTCGCATGATTTCCTCTTGAGTATTGTGGTGTCTCAATTAATGTTGGTTGCACCTGAAGTCCATTCTCTATTCTCTTTTCTTTCTCAGCAGCTCTTTCTGGCATTTAAAATTGTTCTTCATATGTCGTCCCATCATTCCCAATTGATCGGCAATGTTTTCTAGTTATCTTCAATGGCAGTGTTTACCTTCTTTTTCTTTATGGTATCATTTGGCTATAAAGGATACATTTGTGGTTGGTTTGGCATGGGTGTTTGGAAATCATAGCCTCCCCCACTTCACTGGTAGCGTCGGTAGTGCTGTCATTTCCTAGATGCGCGGGAGTGGTTGAGGAATCTGGAGCGGTGTCATTTCGGGGATCACTAGTATGATGTCAACAACACTGAGGCGATGAAATTATTGAAGGCACCAAGACTTTAAAAATCTGTCAAATCTGTGATGCTGTGGAGTAGATTCCGGTGAGTCATTGCGCGGGTCTTGGTGTTCTCTGGAAGGCAAGCAGGGGAATGAGGTGCTTGAAATTTTGGCTTGGGTTTCTTAGAATGTTGGTGAATGTGAATGTTGCCTTAATTGTTGACACCTTATATGCAAAAGTGCAATGTCATGCAGCCGGACACTCCCAACGCAATTTTAAAAAAGGTTGTTCATTGTTTGCTACTTGTTCCGGACGCTACGATATTCTTCCGAAGACACCATCCAGGCTTCTCATGCATCTGTCCTGATTTGGATTGAGGAACGATTTGTGATGCTGCTTTTTCAATAAAAAGAGGGTATTCCACTACGACCCTTTCCGTTGCCAAGTCCTCAAGTTCATTCATAAGCACACATGAACCATTTCAATTTCTGGTTGTTCGGAATCATCCGGAATTAATTTGAAATCAAACTGCACAGAACAAAGAGCATGTAGACCGGTCTACGGAACAGGAAACGGATGATCAGCAATCAGGAATTATAGACAAAGTAGAGGTCATTCCTCCCCATCATCTCCAACTCTTGACAATCTGAACACGCAGGCCTTCACAGCGACCTGGCTCTGACTCAGATGATTCCATGAAACCAGATTCACCACAACGACGATGAGGACGATGGTGGAGATGATGAGGACAAGGAAGTTGGAAAGCCGTAGCCGAAGCGAATACGGCTGCCAAACGACGTCAAGGCAACCATTGTACGTGTTCACATGGCAGGTCAGAGAAGTTGGGTGAGTAGTTTGAAGAATAAGGAAGTTGCCCGTATAATGAAAACTTACAGCTGCAGTGAGCAGTCAATTAAGAATGCTGTTCGCTCTGCTACTACTTCTGCAAGCGAGCGCTCTAGCACTGGCAAGGGAAAAAGCAATCGTACCAAGGTCACAGAAGCAATTTATAGCGACAATAGTGGGTCAGACGCGGAGCAGGTACCAAAGAAGAGGCTACGAGAGCATGAAATAGCGGCGCTCGACGAGGGTAAAAAAATCGGCCATGCAGACACAAGAATCATCTGCTTCAATGAGCACAATTGAAGAGGTCAAGAAATCAAGAGACGATTACAAAAACAACACCCAGGTGCTTCGTGACGAGATTCAAAGTCGCGCTGCTGAGAAACTTCGCCAAATACAAGCAGCAAGAGCACAAGAGGAATCCAGACAAAGAATCGAACAAAAGTAGGGAGCGAATGTACACTGCAATGGAGAAGATGGTAGAGAAACTTGTTGCAGCAGATCAAAAACCAAATGATGACAGGCTATCAAGAATTGAATTGACTAGAGAAGCTGGCTACTGTTGTTGATCGATTGGCGTCAAGAGATCATCCTGTTTAAATAAACTCCTTACTTTGCCAAATTTTACATCTTTAATACATTCGTTAATTATAAGAACTCGATGTGATGCATGTATTAATTAATTTAGGCATGTGATGCGGTGTATTATTTTTATACATGCGAAATCGTAAAAGAGTTCTACTGGGTCTATATTGATTTGTCGACCACCCTAGGCTATCGCCTCACAATGAAATCACGTCGCAACAGCGAAGGATAATGGCCAAACTCACAACAACATGAAAAGCAATATAAAGCAATAAATATTACATTTTAAACTTTAATTTGTTGATTATTGATAACATGAAAAATTGGAAACCAGCGGGTAGGTACAGCTTCAATACTTGGTAGTGCAGTGAAATTGAGCAGGAAAAAAAGATGATTGCCTTATCAACGCACTTTCCCGAGAACGTGGGCGAGTTTGTTGCTGAAGAGTGGTGGAATTTGTCCGTGAAATTGGCAAGGTGGCAACCACGTTTTGAAGAATCATCAATTTAGATGTTGAAATCACCAGCGATAATAATGACATGTCTTTCAAACATGCTCCTGTAATTCATTCTTTGATTTCTTGTTCAATTTCCAATGATTCTTTGTTTGAGGTGGTACTGGTATGGCACAGACAATGGTGGTAGGGTGGAGTTCAAGGTTAATCAAAATACATATCGCTCGACCTTTGTACGTAGAGTTCTTCCGGGAGACAATAATTACATTGTTTTGAAATCTCTTTTTCATGATAACAACCAATCCATGCTTTTTTTTGTTTGTCAATCCATGTCCTATACATATGTGGCCAAGTTTTTCAAAACTGTGTTGGAGGGTGGGAAGTTCCAAATGGAGGTAGTGGGTCTCTTGGATGCATAAAATGTCAACCTTAAAGAGGAGGTTGACAATGTTGTGGGAGCGGTTTGTCAGCGGTGGTTTGGTAGAAGTAAATTTACCGTTCCAGGATCCTATTTTGATAGGCTTCATTTCAATCTTCCAAAAATTGAATTCTTTCACGGATGGATTCTTTTTCGGATCAACCGGTTGTTGACATTTCGTGCTGTGTTTGTGTGAAATTCACAGCATCAAAAGTATCCGTGGTGTTTCCACAAGAGCCCTTTTTGATTTCTTGCCACGTCTCTTTCGGTAATAAAATAACATATTTCCAGCATCTGTGTGACTTCGAACATATTGGTTGACTATTAAATAAGCATACA